>JAVQJD010014546.1:0-28327 GCA_036023655.1 Nannoperca australis
AGAAAATGTCAACTGATATCACCCCCCCCCCCCCCACCACCACCACCACCAAACTATATCTAACAATAAAATACTTACTTAAATTGTAAATTTATGTTCAACCACACAAATCGTCATTGCAAAAAAGAGGGGGGTGTACAAAAGCTTTGCTCTACATAGCTTTGTTTAAAATTGTAGTCAAAATCCCAAAAGTTTTAGAAGATATTTAATATGTCAGACCAAAGTATAAAAAGTGTTAAAAAGTGTGATACAGATATACCTAAAATGAAGCTTTGTAACACATTGATATGCAATATATGGTGTTGACACATCTGTGAGGCATCTTGAGGTGATTTAAGGGATTATTAGGATTTTAAATGAGTGATTAAAGATATTTGGCACGCAATGCAGTCTACTTTGAGAGTTCTTCTACGGAGAAACGTAGGAGCCCCCTTTCCCTCTGCTAAGAATTGTAATAATTATTTAATCAGAATTATTTGTTGGTGATTATTGCAGATGTGCTGCTCATACAGTTACAAATTGTGCATATGGATTTATAGTACTATTCTATAATGTTTATGATAACAATCTATGTTGAATTAACAGCACTTAATTAAATTAAAATCCATAGCAATGCAATGTACACCGTGTGGAAATACATTGTACTGCAATGTAAAACAATAACATGCAGGTAATACTTGCTTTGTGAAATGTAAAATGTACAGTTTTTTGTTTGATGATTCAATATAGTCATTTTTGAGGCTATGTCGTGTGTGTGTCTGTGTATGCTTTTTGTTTTGGTTGTTTGGTGTGTGCCGCGGTCAGTGGGTGTGCCTGTGGTGGGAGCTCCAGGGGTAGACAGCTGAAGGACGAGCCTGAAGCTTGTTATCATTGTTTTGAAAAGTGTCAGACGGCATCCAGCAGCACAGACTCTCCCACTGTACCTGACATCTGGAGGAGAGAGAGGGAGGGAGAGAGAGAGAGGACTGGTTGATGAAAGTCCCATTGTGTGACGTTTATCTGGAAAAATGAGTGGGAAACGTGGAGGCAATATCTTATCATAAATGAAGCATTGGGTTCATTTTCAGTGAAGGAATGAAAAAGTGTATTTGCTCTCCTCGTGTAATGACTGTAATTGTAGATCCAAATGAATAGTCGGTGGCTCATTCACTATGGTGTTGATTTAGTCCCCTATACGTTGCATATGGATAGTTGCCTTGTTGTGTGAGTCAGTGCCAGACTTGGCACACAGTACTGCCTTTGACCTTCAGTGGATCAGCAACAATGTCTCCTTGTTTTCCCTGCAGTCTGTCCATCAGCGCCTTACACTACACCACCACCCCCCGTCTAGAGCAGGTGTGTGCATTGTAACAGATAACCACGTCCAAGAATTTGGAACGTGCATTAATATTTCAGGGGAATTTATACAATTATAAGGCCATGCTTATGTTTCTTTTAACCCTCTGCTTGAAGCATGGTTCCAAATCAGTTCCAGCTGGTTGTAAGAGACAGATGCAGATTACCTGCCTGTCTATTCACATTGATTGTCAGGTATTAAACTAATTTACTGACTTTTGAAGAATGTGTGGATGAAATGTCTACATGCATGGTAAGATGACATCTTGCAGGCTTTTGTTGCTCAAACTGGGCTATTTTCCATCTTGCCCTCATGCAGTATCTCTGGCTTGTCCAAATATTTTTTAATTTATCCTTTGCTTTGATTACATCACCCAGCACACACAGCCAGCAGAACTCTCCTCTCTGGCTCTCCATCAACACTGCCGCAAAGGCCACACTGTACAGAACTGTTCCCCTGTGCATTTATTCGCATGTGCTTGTTTTCTGTAGTTAGTATTCTTAAAAGGAAATGGTGAAATAGAAATCAATACAAAATGTGTTTTGGGGGCGATATCTCTGACATTTTTATATTTAATCTATTCTGTTGGGGTGAAAAAAATGCATGTAGATGTCTATCTATTCAAATGAGAAAACAAATCTAATTTTGAAATGTGACCCATCCCCCACCCTAATTCATCTAGGCTAAACTGCCTTCGAGGCAAAACTTTATTTGCATGTTTAATGTTTTCAAAGGATATTTTGCTGTGATTATAAATTGATCACTACAATGCTAAAAGCCAATGTCAGGTTTCAACATTACAGGGAACTTTTTAGGGTGAAGCACATAATTCTATTCCAAACATGCAAGCACTATATAGTAATATAATAATATAATCCTATATCCTTTATATTATAGGTTCAGTTTTGAGTCACATTCAAGTTCAGTCCCTGAAACTTCTTGTAATAAAGAAGTGATCACCCTACTGCCACTCATACAACAGGAGGTATGCCTTGAGTTTCAAGATTCCCTGGTCTCAATCTGTTATGGAAATGAGGGGATTTAGACACAATAAACTTAAGTGCATCTTGTGGATTTTTCTTGTGGATTTATTTTTGTTCTGAAACCTCAAGAAATTCTCTGGAACTCCCTCCTGTTATGGACCAGATGTTCAACATGAGGCTTTAGAATCACACACAATGCATCCGTTTTACCAGCAAGAAAAAAAAAAAAAGTAGATGGAAAATGTTTGCTATATCAGAAACAGGAACTCTTAAAAAATATTCGCATTTTTCTAAATATCTAAATGGTGGAAATTCAGTCTCTAAGTGTGTATTAATTCAGTTTCTAAATATAAAGTCAAAATATATATATTTTGAATAAGTTACAGAATGATTAAATATAATTCTGACTGAAAATAAGACAATGAAACCACCTGATTAGCAGATGAACATGCATGAATGGTCTACCATCCTTAGTATCCTACACACACTTTTTCACAGTCATTGTCTTTTACACACCAGGTCAGCATTATGGTTCCTTGCCAAACTGAGCAGTATAAGGCCAGTGTTCCCTGGTCAACAGTGCTGTGCCCAGACAGAATAGAGGGTAGTCTGGCTGTGCGGAGCCTGCATGCAAGCTCCCTTGTAAGCCCCATAAAGGCAGCTTCAGCCCTGTGAAAAACAGGTCACCAGGGTGGATATTCACTAAACCTTGGGTTTAATACCTTACTCTGTGGGGTGGAGGGCACTGAGAATACATCTAGGTTTACAAACCCTGTCTTAGCAGACAGAGAGGGGGAGACCTCGCCGTCACATTTATGGAATCTCCCTTTGCTGACCAGGTAGCTATATGTGCATCTAACACTAATGGCCTGACAGAGTATCCTCTCAAGTAACGGTGAATTTATCCGAGTGAGTTTCTGAATCTTGCTTTTCTGCAACACAGAGACTTAGGACCAAAACAGCATCTTCTACCCCTGTTCTCCCTTCCATACCCCCACCATTTCTCTCCCTGTCTCTCTATCCATTACCTCGTTCATCACTGTCTGCTTTGTAATAATATTTCTCTATTCCAAACCTCATTTCGTTCACGTTGAGATTGATGGCAGCGATGACACCAAACAGTTTATCGCCCAGTTTATCCCTTGTTTTCTCTTAATCGCCTCCCCTCCCTCAGCGCCTCTTTGTGTCTCTGAATGGGAATGGGAGGAGGTGGTGGGAAGGCTGATTGGGTGCAGTGCTAATTACCCAGCATTCTGTGGCTGTCCTGAGATGACAGGCCTGACACTGGGCTGCAGGGAAATACTATTAGAGAGAATTATGCAATGACACGTCAGAAGGACAACAAGCCCTTATCCCCATCAGGTAGCACCTCAACTCTGGTTAATGAGTCAGTGCCATATTAATGAATTACTTCTAACATATTAAGTCTGAATACTATTTTAGTTTAAAAGGTATATTCAACAAAATCACAAAAAAGGGTTTGAGATATTAGACTCTAAAATTGGAGAGGAGGAAAACTTCCATTTAGGATGCCATTAGGATGGCAGCAGGAATCTCAGGAATTCTCAAAATGAAAACTTATCAAATGAAACCAAAATTTACGTTGCTGAAAATCAGTAGAGGCAAGTGAGAAAATCCTAAAACAATTTAGTGCAAGTGAAAGGAAAGTTTGTGCATCATTGCAGGTTTAGGTAAATCGCGCGACAGCTCAGGACTGTATAGATAAATCCCAGTCAGAGGCTACACAAAATACATGCATGTGGTTCTAAAACGTTCAAACAACTTTACCCAGCAACCTAACATTAGCTACACCTGAAACTCAACAGATGATCGTTGTAGGTGTGCCAGAGGAAAGGAAAGTGGGGATGGGGGACTTTTTGTGTTTTGATGGTGTGCTGTTGAAGAACAGTCAGCTTTTATGGTATAAATGAAAGAACATCAGGGAGAAATCTCAATGATGGAGAGAGGGTTTGAAATGGAATAAAGAAGGTAAAAATGAAGTGTCTTCCTGAGTTTTAGGAAGGGATACAGCCTCAGGGAGGGGCAGATTTTTGTCTGGGTGCATGTGAATATGTGTGAGGAGGGGGTGATATTGCCACTGTTTTTGCATAATGTGAGATGAGACCCCATCATCTTTCCTCCCCCACAACAATTTTATAACAGACAGCTAATAAATGTTTCATGGCAGAACAAGCTGCTCGCTCTGGCTTTATTAAATCTGAGATAATAAAAGCAGAGAGGGAGAGGAAAAGAGAGAGAGAGAATAGGGGGTTGCACCAGAGAGGGAGAGATAGGGAGATCGGCGTAGACTTTTCTAAAATCAACCGGCTGTATCTCCTGTTTCTGGGGCAACGGGTCCCGCTGTCCCCCGCCACCCCCTCCCCGCTGCTTCCCACTCCGCCAGAGACAGACAGGAAATGAGAAACGGGCAGACAGGATATTGCGTTCTGGTGGCCTGGGGATTAACTGTTTTATCTAAACTAACACACACACACACACACACACACACACACACTCACACACTCACACAAACACACATCTTTTTCCTCACACATAGCATTCATTCTTGGTAGCATCAGGTGTAAATCGCACACACCCTGAGACACATATCATGCAGACCATGCATGGCATGCAGGTTTTTTGTTGTTACTTTACACAGGTACATTACATTAGGTCTTGAATATTACAGGCTTCAGTGCTGCTCTCACGTAGTGCTGGTCACTGGTGTGAACAGTTTACAAAGTCATGACATGTAACTGTATAACTGTGAGATTGACTGAGGGTTATGTGCTGAAATGCCTTTATCCATAAACTGCAGGCCCTCATGGCCATTTGATATCAACTATTACATAGTTTTAACACATTTTGGAGAGTGTTAATTGAGCAAGAGGACTGTTTATAATGTTACTTTATTGATGTATGGATGGAAACGTTGCACAAATGACAGCATCTGTCAGTGTTTTATTGATGTTTGTACCCAGGCACCTTATCTATGTTTACACAAACTGTGCATATTTGTGTTTATGTGTTCCTGTGACTGTATATATATACCCATGTGTGTGTGTGTGTGTGTGTGTGCGTGCATGTGTGTGACTATATATATATATATATATATATATATATATATATATATATATTCATATACATGTGTGTATTTTTGTGAGTGAGTGAGTGTGAGTGGTGGCAGGGGTAGCAAGTATCGTGGGGAATGCTGGGAGATTTTAATAACACAGAAGCAGTGCAGGGAGATTTAATAAAAGGAGATGATGTGATTACTGAACCCTGGCTCTGAGCCATTTTGCTTCACAGAGCAATATCCGCCAAAAGTGCGCGCACACGCATATCCACACACACACACACACATACACACACACACACACACACACACACCTTTACACACACATCTAAGAAATGGATACTTAAAAGAATACAACTTAAAAGTAAGATTGGATGTACCTTCATTTTCAGGGAAAGTGTAAACACCCATATGTGCAACACACACGGTCATTCTGAACACATAATGTATGTGAGAATCATAAGCTTGTACATCAATACTTGTATTACATGTTTAGAGACAGAAATGCATCTTAAACTTTAGGTTAGGAATTAAAATGAGTGACAATGGTGGATCTTTGATGATCAGCGTGAATCTGTCAAAGTTAGATTCAATGCATCTCATCCAAACCTAGTGCAATAGGAGGCACTTCAAACCTATAGTTAGTATAAGCAAGAACGTACCTGTATAAATATTCATCAATTATGAAAGCAAGCACAACAACTGTAATCGCTCTAAGACACATACATATTTATGGAATGATTGTGTTGCGGTCCACACAATGTCGTGCTTGTCAGAGCTCAAAGGCAAAACAATGCCACATGACACAGCTTAGGGAGATGATGAAGATTCTGTTATTCTGTTTGTATGCTTAGGATCTACAATAAAGCAAGAAAGAAAGCACTGAATGTAACCACCCGATACTTTCAGCACATCACCTTTTTCTGCCTCTCTACATTTGATCTCATAATCAGTGAGCTTGTAATTAGTTGTGCCTCCTAACCCCTCAGAAATCCATGGCACTAAACATAAAGGTGCCTGCAGCCAAAGTTCCCGAGGTTTTGTACATCACAAGCTCACAAACAGACAGTCTTCTGTCTGCACTTACACTTTTCTTCTTTGTAATTCTGTACATATCATGAATATTACACACATCACTTCATTAAAGGAAAGCTGTCTAAATCCAAAGCAAAGTCCTTTTCAAAATATATTTTCTGGTAGATTTGTTCACAGCTGGTCTTAACTCTACACCTCAGCTGTTGAAATTCTAATTTCATTTCTTCTTTTTTTTAAAAGCGGAAATTCAAATGCAAGGGGAAAAACATTCTTTGTAGTGTAGGTCAGTGTCATGCAAACATCCTTTTTTTCCACTGATTCCTGATGCGAGCAAAAATACACGTGCTATATTAGTAATATTTTTTATCGTGGCTCCATAAAATGATAAAAACTGGATTGTCTTACTCTTTTTTTTATCTTATCATACATTTTCTAATGTAAACAGAATATAAAATCAAAAACAAATGCCTGTTTGATCTATTTTTTAAGTATGACATATTCGTCGTATGATATGCAATGCAAAAGAGACAGCAATATATTTTAATACCATTTCTAAATAGATGGTTTTTATATAGAAAATGTGCAATACATTCAGATACTCAGGGAAAGTTTAACATAATTCCACCCAAAACATGAAATAAAGTGCGTGGTCATGTTTGACTAGATAGTATGAATTTAGTGTTGAACCTAAATTTACCTTATTTGTGTGGCTGCTCTATAACCATCCCGTCCATAGAGATTTATTGGATGCTACACCCTGGTCAGGGCCAGTGTGAATGATACTTCTATTAGAGGGATTAAACTGATCTACTTACAGACCCCCCTCTGTGGCAGTTGCCCCAAGTTGCCTTCATTTGCCATGTTGAGTAAATTCCTACCGTGCTGTGTACACCCCGATTAGGGAGTGTGGGACTTAACCACCAACATTATCAGTCTTATGTCAAGCAATCCTTTGACAATCATATTCTGTTGTATTTTGTTCACAGTGAAAGGAAGCATTTAAGGTGTTGAAGTGTGTGTTTGGATAGAGAGTGAGGCTGCACATGGGAGGGTGGTGATTGCTCTCTTTTGTGGAATATGTGTCAGATGCCAGAAATTATAATTAACATGTAGGTTCTTGCTAATATTTTACAGTAAAAGCATCTCTCCTAGATGATGTTTCAATAAGAAAATAGGTTGAGCAACCTTTAATTAAACACAAGGTCCTTTCACAACAGATCTGTGTCCCTGTGTTTATAGGGACACTTGTGTTTGTGTTATGATGTTAGTTAGCGACACTGTCATTTGGGGAATTTGGGGAGAGTTTGGCAGATGGATTGAGAAAGATTAGCTGTAGCAGCTGCGTTTGGGACAGAATCACAGATTAGGAGCTCTAATGTGCAGACCTGGCTCCTTCTTTACACTCCAGATTTGGGCAGCAACACCTTCCTATCACTCAGTCAGGGAGCATCAACACTTCTGCCTTCATCTATTCCTCCCCCTGTTCACTCCCCTCTCATCCCCCTTTCCCTCTTGTCCAGGTTTGTGTTTTGTTCCTGCTATTTCTGCATCCACCAACTTTCTCTTTCTTACACCTATGCTCTGACAACCTGGTAACTCTTCCTGAGATATTTTGGTGATCTAGTATATCTATATTATTTCCTGTTTGCAGCTTCATGATGGGTAACGGTATGGTGAACATGGGTAACTAGACCATATCAGACTAGGTATACTGATACTCACTGGGTGGGTGTGTGCAAATGTCTGTGTGCATGCCTGTGCGTGTGTGTGTGTGTGTGTGTGTGTGAGTGAGTGTCTATGTTTGTGTGTTTTAGTGTGCATAAGTGAGAGGAGAGAGATTAACCCCATGCTATCCCCAATCCCTGGTTATGAGTTTACAGCGTCTGTCTGGCCATCGCACTGTTTAAACAACAATCTAATTAATCCTGTCTTTATTAGTTTCAGTGAACTGGGGAGGCAGGCTGGGAGGGCGTGAGGGAGAACTGGGAATGCTGGCAGAAAATACTGGGGAGGGAGGGGGAGGAAACCAAGTGCGAGAGAAGGGATTTGAGAGGAATTTAATGGCAGAGACTTAGGCCCTGTGAATGGAAATAGGGATGTGAAGAGATGGTGTGGCAGGAGAGAAATGGAAGGGTTATAAGATCTCACAGGAGGATAGATTGAGGGACAAAGGAGGAAAGTGGTCATGGGGAAACGTAATGGACCTGAGAAAGACTTTTAAGCTTTTTTCATAGTGTTAAATAAGTACTTTAATATTGTGGGTGGGATGTGGAAAGACTAGAGTTCAAACATCAAACAGATCTCAACATTTTAGGATTCAAAAGGGAAAAACTCACAACAGGCAGCTATCTTCTCAGAAGCTAACTACTGCCACCTACTGTAATGAGGGAGGAAAGAAAACACAATATAGAATTGCAGACTACTGTTATTCCTCTCAGCAGATGTTCACCTTGTTGCTCTGTGAATTGGGTAATGTTTATACGACCTTTAATTAAGAGACTATGCTAATTTTAAGAATCATTTGAGCTGAGGGTAAATGTATCAGAGCTCCTTGTCTGTGCCTTCATCTTTAATTACCTCACCTTTCTTTTTCTGCCCTCCCTGACTCCCATAATGACATGTTTCACAGTTTATGTAGGTATTCTTCACATGTAAGCCCATGTTTGTGTCTTTCTCTGCGCCTCCAGGCTGTTTGTAAGAAAGTGCAGTGCCTGCCTGCAGGTGATTGGACGTACAGAGCTGATAATGCGTGTGCAAGGCCAGGTGTACCATCTGGGCTGCTTCACTTGCTGTGAGTGTGAACGCCGGCTGCAAAGAGGTGATGAGTTTGTGCTGAAAGAAGGCCAGCTGCTTTGTCGCATGGACTATGAGAAGGAGAGGGAAATGCTGGCCGCTATTAGTCCCACACCAACTGAGTCAGGTAAAGTAGGTTTGTTGCAAGGCTGCTTTGCCTGAACCACATCAATTCCAAGTGACTTGGGTTTTTGTCCTTACATCTTAGGGAAATTCTCTTTCTTTAACATTCATGCCTTCAACATGTTTTTCAGCATATTCAATATCAATGACATTCCTTTGCTGCAGACCTGTTTGTCAATATGTCATAATGGCAAAAGATCTTGAAAAAAGATTGTACTGTTTTAGATATGTAGCAGTAATACTATCTACTTTAAAAAAAATAAAGTTTGCTATGTCATCTGTCATTGTCAGACAATGTTGCTTCTGTTTGGAAAGTGTAGCAGAAGTATATTGACTTATGATCATAGGATAGTCTGTAAAGGTGCTCACTTGATTCTACAGCATGTGGAGCCGAACCTACAGTGTACTGCAATAATTTGGCATTGAACACTTAAGAAACTGTTTCCAAACTTTTCCAGAAGTTCACTACCTACTGAACTAGGGACACGTTTAAGAAACACTCACAGTCACTTCAGTTTTAAAAACGTCTTTTTCATTAAGGAAGAATGAAAATATACCATCTCCTACACTCTGTTCTAACAGTTTTGTTGCCTGCTTACCTTGCTTAGTGAAAAGTGAGGATGAAGACTGTGGAGGAGGTTCTGGTGGGGGGAAAGGTGGTGATGAAGGCAAGGAGCACAAGCGTTCAAAGCGACCACGCACCATCTTGACCACACAGCAGCGCCGTGCTTTCAAGGCCTCCTTTGAAGTATCTGCTAAGCCCTGCCGCAAGGTGGGTGGACCACTTTGTATTACCAATGGAAATGTCTGCCAGAAAATACTCGCTTGCCTTGTAAACGTAATACGATATTGTTCTTTGTCAGCATGCATAGCAATTAATCTCAAACTGTGTTTGACGCTGTAAAGTTTTTAAAACAATGAAAAATTCTTACCTGTAGGTGAGAGAGACACTGGCTGCTGAGACTGGGTTGACTGTACGCGTTGTGCAGGTGTGGTTTCAAAACCAGAGAGCCAAGGTTAGACTTTATACATTTGAGGACATGTTCTGTCTCACACATCAACATACATAGGACATGTATGCAGATGCATACTGTGTGTGTTTTTTGTGCCTCAGATGAAAAAGATAGCTCGCAGACAGCAGCAGCAGCAGCAGCAGCAGCAGGAACAAGAGCAGCTGGGAGGGACCAGGAGAGGACCAAGTAGAGGGGGCCGCCAGAGCAATGATGACAGTGAGGGTAAGAGCTTTAAGTGCCAATGCAGGATCAAGAAGAACAGAAGACTAAGCAAAGATTAGAAGAATAGATTATGAAATTGTATGACTAAAGGGATTCTCATCTCTACACAGATGGCTCTAGTACCCATGGCATGGATGGGATACTGGGATATCCCTCTCTGCCACGTCAGCAGCTACTTGCTCTGGACCCCAACATCTACGGTGGAGAGCCATTTCGACATGGGCTTACACCGCCTCAGCTGAACAACGAACAGCTCCACTCCTATGGTAAGACAGGAGGTTCAAAATGTTGTCAGTATCTCCCACATCCTCATGACAGTCGAACCTACCATTCAATGTCCTGGGGCCATTCAGCAGGTTAGTCTCTGTAGTTACAGTACAGATCAGCTGTCCTACAAACCACAGAGTTAAATGGAGTCTTATAAACTACTACATAGTCAAACAATTGCACTGCCCAATCTTTTCTTCATTATTTACTGGTGCAGTGGGAAATTGTAAGACAAAATGTAATATTTTGACTTGAAAGAGTTGCATCATGGTGCATTAGCAGATAAGAAGATGTTTAAATGACTTTTTCAAAGCTGGTTTCCAGTTGTAAAAAGATATTAAGATGTAAATAAAGGCTGACTCATTTTCTGTTTGATTGGTCCATCAGCTTTGAAGTTTTGAGTAAAAATGTGTGCTTACTTTTATTATGTTTTTTATATTCTCCTGTGCTCTCCGGTACTAATTAAAGATGTTCCACTTAAGCTGGGCACATTTGCTCTTTTTCACTGCAGACTCAGAGACAGTGTTCCATGACCTGGACAGCGATGGAAGCCTCGGTCACCTTGGAGACTGCCTCTTAGCAACAGGGGATGGCAGTCTCCTGCCAGGGCGAGTGGGAAACCCCATTGACCGTCTCTACTCCATGCAGAACTCCTACTTCACCTCCTGACCCATATAAACTCTCACCCTTTCCCTTCCCGTCCCATCTCAGAGATGCAGCTAATGGAGCCTGTCCATCAACATGCCTGTGGGACCACTTTCCATGAAACAGCCTACCCCCAAACACACTTCTGAGCTTTTATCACGTCAGGCATAGTCAATATATCACTTTGAAGCGTATTAGCATAATGTTACCATTATCCCATATTTCCTCGATAAGAATCACATGCTGGAAATAGACACTGTAAATGTCCAAGATATGTAAAAAGACCTCAATTTCTCCTGTTGTATTTATGTAATGTTCAATGAAACACATTTCACAGCACTTTCCAACTAAATACCCAACAAACAGAAGACACTTATTAAACATATTAATATGTATATCATGAATTACAGACGATAATTGGTTGTTGAAAGTGAATTCACCAATCAAGTTACATGTATTTAGGAATCTTGGTAGGTCTTATGAGCAGCTGAGGGTCTAAATTAAATTAGTATATTGCATAACTTTTTTTGACAGGACTAGTGATTGGTTATTGTGCGTGAAAGACTGCAGCGTATACAGTACTGTATATGGATTGGAGTACAATTTGCTCTCAGGTTAGTGTGTATGTTTATGTGACCTGAGCTATAACTCAGGATATTGTGCTGGATAGGATTACAATTTAACTTGCCCAATTACTTCAAGAACGTAGATTCTAAGAGGAAGAAACTCTCCATGTAGAAAATGATCATTTCAAACTACATTAGTAGTTTTTAACAATGCATGACAGGTATGATATGGACCAAAAAATAATAATTTTGTTTTGTATTTAGACAACACTACAGGGTCATTTGAAGAGCCTTATGCGGAAACAGGGTTGTACAAGTGATTATTGCTTTAGCTTTCCCTTCTCTTTTATAACATAATCACTAAGAAGCAGTGCAGTAAATGGCAACCAACAGATTTATAATGGCCAAAAGTTAGGACACTGGGTACATGATGATGTGCTCCAAATGTAAATGTGAGTATGACTGTGTTACAATTAATTGTTGTAGTCACTTTATGTAATAATTTCTTTCCGAAACATCTCAAATTAGATGTTGTTAGGTAGATATTTTGTATCTTCTTCTGTGATAATCAGCAAATATTTAAACTGTAGCATGATATTTATGTGTCACAAAGTAGGTCTAAAGGAATAGCCTCCAAGCTCAAGTTGGATAGCAAGTGTTGCAGAAAGCATCAGGATCAGACTCTCAATGTGGTGCAGAAAAAAATAGGATTAGGGTGATACTTGTTTAATTTAGGTGCCAGTGATCGGCTACAGCTTGTGACACTCTTTCTTGACATTATGTTTGCCTCTGATCACTGACTCATGGTATTTTTACAGTGATATTTTTGTAAATGTAACTTATTTGTGCGGTATTAGGCAAGTTCCTATCTTACTTTTTGTTCAGTGACTGCCAGGTGATGTGCTTTGAATGTAATGTTGCCGTATCTTCAATACAATCTGCAGTTTCATCTTTGGAGTGTGCTTGCTTTATTGTCCTAAATATGATAAATGATGATGCACTGATCACTTTCTCATCGTGTATCAACCAAAGATATTACACTTGAAAAGAAAGGAATCCTTTTCCCCTCCATTACCCCCTTCAAGGCTTTAATAATTGAACCAGAAAAGGTCTGTTCTGCTTAGTGGTCACAGGGCTCATAACTCAACATCCTCCCTCTGACTCTCTCAGTAGTCCCGCTGATTAGAAGTGGACAGCCTCCTCCTTCTCCTTTCTTCCCAGACTCCCTGTTTCTCAGTCATTGAGTAGTCAGGAGAGTTTGAGTGGGAGTGATACATTCCAGTTTAATATTTGACTCTGACTCAGACCTGAAGAGGGCGAGGGTGGGAGGGCCAGACATAAGCAATAGAAAACAACCGGATGAGTAATACAAGTCGGATGTCAATTTTAATGAGATGGTTCAACAAATCCCAGTAAAAACCAGACTTCCTTGTATAAATGTATCCAAGTATAAATGTTCACATGAACAACATTTACATGAGAAATAAAAGATGCATTAATTAAATGTTCTACTCAATCAGTCTAACTCACAGTGCTGTGCATTCATCTCCTATATCTTTGTTGAAGAAAGACAAATAGTCACATTAAGTCACACAGAGAAAAATAGATATCCTAACAGTTAATACAACAACATGGCTGGGACACATGAAATCAGCCCATCTGTGCTGCTGGGGTGACATGAGTAATCTGAACGTGATGGAAGATGTCTGAATGCTACGATGGCTGAGGTACCGGATTTGTATCTGGGAAAAGAAAATGAATTTATTGGTATGTTGACTATTACAATAATACCTCTTAAAGACAATGCAGTATTGGTTTTATTTTGTAGACTTGATAACCCATGGGTCTATTCCAGAATGTACAAACTATTCAGTATGATAATAAAATAAAAACCCACTTTTGTAAAGACAAGTAAGGAGGCATACTTATCTACCCATTCCTATCTCTTGAGTTTCAATCACTTCTATTCACAACTGCTCATATGTGACCTTGAGTTCTGTATGGACAATTTCGGCAAGGACATACCCACTCCATTGAGGTCCACTGTCTCTGCACAGCCCAGAAAGCGAGCCACGTATGGTGAGCAGGAGGTAGGTTTGTCCTGGTTTTCTCTCAGACAGCGCTCAAACTCCACAAACTCCTTGGAACAGTCCAGTCTGATCTTCTGGATCACTGGGCTATCAACACAAATTTAGGGGTTAGCCTGGATACAAATGTGCTTTGAAAATGTGGGTGTAAAGATGTTAAGAGTGAAATGGGAATGAATGTACAAGAATGTTGCCTTACTGTGATGATGTGCACTGTGCAACCTTTATTTTCAGTTCATGACACTTGTGCTGCCATGTTGATGGGTTGGAGGCCACACATGATCCATAAGCCTCCATTTCTTTATGGCAATACTTTGCCGTGATGTCCATAGCAGCCTGCCTGAAAGGTAACACGTGCATGTAAATGAGTCCAACGATCATCAACCTAATACATTTAGTAAACAAAATAAAGTATAAAGTATAATAAAGTATGAAGTAGTAGGATGTAGCCTGATTCACAAAGTAGCAATTTTCCTTATTTACAGTATGTATCTACGTTTCTATCTAGACTGTAACATACTAAATGTAATGTAGATATGAGCCATATTTAAATGTCTTACATGTTGCTCTTTTAGGCTTGTCTCAAACGGAGAAACTGATCAATCAAGGTTATAATGCCAGCATTTCTGCATGTGGTGCCATGGTTGTGCGGCAACTACGCCGTACAGAACTATTACTATCTGATTGGATGGAAATACAACATTGTGAAATTTCTTTTTTATGTTATTGGTTCAGATTTGTGTCAATCTCACATTTCGACTACACCCCTACAATGACGATGCATTTATTAAAGGGGTAGCTACTAAATCGAATGACTGAAATATTACATGACAAATGATCGATATATAGTCAAAAACGTCTTTAATATCATATGGAATTTTACCTAAACAACACAATCTAACAGTGTGGAAGATAATACATGTTCGATGTTTTCCGGTCATTCGTGCTGTGCCAAGAGAACATTACGTGTATTTGCGTGTTTACGTATGCGGAAGCCACGGTCAGAGAAGGAGCGATTTAGTAAACGGGCTCTGAAAGCTGGACGAGCCCCGCTCCGTGTGTAAAATCGTACGTTTACCGGATACAGCACGACGGGGTGGTGGTGGATGATAGAGGGGGGCTGAGGAGTGAACAAAGTAGAATGAACGACGCCGAGAAAGAGGGGAGTATGGCTACAGACGGGATCCGGGTACCGGGTAAGCTGCAAATGGCCCCCTTTGTGAACCACAACCAGCATGACAGCGGCACCGGTGACGAGCTGGTGAGCTCTGTGACGCTGTATAGGCGAAGGCCCCGGCTGCTACACGGCACTGTGCTCCCGTTTCTGGCTGTTCTCTACCCAGGCTGGTTGTACGTGTGGTTAGGAGTATACGGTGCCTCCGAATATCCGGAGGCAGGCCTCCTGGCGCTAGCCGCCATCGGGATTGCGCACGTCCTCACAGCTCTCTCTGGTTATTGGTCCATGCACGCGCACTGTTGGCTCACTTGTTCCAAGGTAAACATAAGTAATAACAATAATCGTGCGTCAGTATATTGATATTTCTAGGGAATCCACTGTTTTCCCCATACCTTGTTTATAGAGGTCAAAGATCAGCATGAGCCCATGTAGCAGGTACGAAATCAATGTCTTGCTCAAAGGCACCATAGCAGGGCAGGTGTGTAGCTTGAACACCGGTAATGGTTTTAGGGAAGGCCTCTGTAGCCACTGCACTGATTTCAAACGCAGATGATCAAACATTTGAACAAAAATGTTATCAGCAATCACATTTCTCTGATAAAAGGGCACTTCCAATCTTCACTGCCACATTTTTATTGTTAATTTAATTTTGGAAAGTTTCTTATGGACTTGTGGACATGATACCCACGATTCTTTTATGTAAAACACTCATAGACATTGGAAGATTTCAATGTTTTCTTTCAGCCACGCAGGGTGTAATAAGACCCCTAGTGACTTTCTTTTACATTGCACTTCTTTTAAGCAAGTTTTATTAAAAGAAGATTATATAGAAAGAGAATATGTATTCTACAAGCCTAAAAACTGATTGCTGATTGATATATTATGGTATCTGTTTAGGTATGGAAAATCACCTGTTCAGTGTCTAGCTGTAATTCATGGTAATGGGAAATGAAAGTGAAACTGTACTAGCATTCCAGAGAATTTCATAAAATAATTTTAGAAGAAACATCACTAGTAGCAGTGGCTTTGTAATGCCAATGTAAAAGAGAAAATTGTGTTTCATCACACAATATTAAAAATGATACCACAATATTGGTATAGTGATAGATGATAATTTAAATGTTGCTCAGCATCTCTGTGTGTTTTCTCAGTAAGCAGTTGTATAGGAGAGTCTAGATCATACAAAACGTTATAATAACTTTAAATTAAGTCAAAGTGTAAAGTTAAGGATTTTTAAAGAATGCACCTGAACTTTGTATAGATAAAGCAGCTGTATGTCAGCACATGTCTCAGTTGAAATGAGCAAAGCTCCAGGGGCACATAATTGTACCAAAAATAACTGTGTGAACTTGTCACCTGCTTATTTGTATA
This sequence comes from Nannoperca australis, assembly GCA_036023655.1. Lineage (NCBI taxonomy): Eukaryota > Metazoa > Chordata > Actinopteri > Centrarchiformes > Percichthyidae > Nannoperca > Nannoperca australis. The sequence continues at coordinate 16,695 of JAVQJD010014546.1, forward strand.
CACAGGAACCAGACCCAAACAAGGCTACACTGGCAAAAGTCATACCCACCCCCAACAATGGCTTTGCTGAGCTTGTGGCACTACAGAGAGACCAGGTCAGTTCACATATTTTCTCCCAGGATGCTCCAAGTCCTCTTAATTGGAAAAATTACCCATATCTCACATTCTCTGTCGGCAAAGTCTGCTTTTGACACACATCATTTGATCTTGCCAGTTATTTCAAATCCACATCCACACCAGTCACTCCTGTCAAGTGATTACTTTGTCATGGCTTCATTGTAGGGAAAGTGTGAAACTGTCATGCTTTTCTCTTCTCATTTGTGATTGGACTTGTTTTAAGACGCAGTCCCTGACAATCTCTTGTATTCAGGGAAAATCTAAGAAAATACAAATTTGCCTTTCTTGAATGAATGCTTTCTTTCTCTTGTTCCGACCAACAGGATGAGAATGGGGAGGGGATTCTGTCTCTTGAGTTTCAAAAGATCCGCTACATATTTGACCACAGAGAGAAGAAATGTTTCCTTCCAATAGCATTTCCCATAAGCCACCCAATGGGCTACTTTCAGTCCTGCCGTGGCTACCAGGAGGAGACCGAACTCAAAGTTGCGGAAAAGCGCTACGGCAGCAATCGTGCTGAAATGATGGTGCCAGATTTCCTGGAGCTTTTTAGAGAGAGGGCCACAGCTCCCTTTTTTGTTTTCCAGGTATGTGTATGTGAATATTTCTATATAATTTGACTGGTGATGTTAAAATGTACTTTTGAATTATTCATTTTGTTTAATGGATTTAGATATGATGTTGTTGACATTGTAATAGTATCTGTATCCATGTGAAGTTATCTACTGTTTGCTATCCATCAGGTGTTCTGTGTGGGGCTGTGGTGTCTTGACGAGTACTGGTACTACAGTGTTTTCACACTATTTATGCTAGTGGCATTCGAGGCCTCCCTGGTCCAGCAGCAAATGAGGAATATGTCTGAGATCCGCCGCATGGGAAACAAGCCCTACATGATCCAGGTGGGCTTGATTCAATAAAAACATGTGTATATTAAATTTGAAAGTTATAAACAAACATGTTGTCTTGCATCTCAATATTCGTCATCTACAGTATATTTCCCGTGTATTTAAAGCATCCCAAATTTATTTGATGTATTTTGTGCCAGGTATATCGTAACAGGAAGTGGAGACCAATTTCAAGTGATGAGCTTGTCCCTGGTGACATCGTCTCAATAGGTAAATGTTCTGTCAACGTTTTTATGGCTTTTCACCACAAACATCAGATAATCTCTGTTAGTGTGTGTTTATGTATTCTCTGCTTCACAGGGCGTTCGCCCCAGGACAACTTGGTACCGTGTGATGTGCTGCTACTCAGGGGCCGTTGCATTGTGGATGAGGCCATGCTGACCGGAGAGTCTGTGCCCCAGATGAAGGTTAGAGGTTAAACTAATGTATACAAGATACCAGTATACAGAGCTGAGGGCATAGACTTTGGAGTGTAAGCCTCAATTATTCTAAAGGTCATGGTGTTATTCTCGGGTATCGTAATTACTGCTAACAATTTGGGGTATACAGGAGCCAGTGGAGGATTTGGACCCAGAGAGAATCCTGGACCTTCAGACAGACTCTCGACTCCACGTCATCTCTGGGGGGACAAAAGTGGTCCAACATAGCCCTCCTTTAAAGGCCAGTGCTGGACTCAAACGTAAGTGCTAATTCCTCACTTCATTTATCTGTTCCCAGCAACAAATACTGGCTTTTGAATCAGTGAATTTATTTGAATAACAGTGCATCTATCACCCATCTTCATCATCAAAACAATGTCCAAGCTCATTAATCTTCTCCTTTATGTGCAGCTGTAGACAACGGCTGTGTAGCCTATGTACTCAGAACAGGATTCTACACCTCTCAGGTGAGGAAGTTGCTTAGTATGTCTATATCACTATACTCCTCTTTTTTTGTCATGGATTTTAATTCTAGTTTAGAAAAGTAAATGTAGGACATGTCTTTCAGCTATGAAATTGTACTGATCTTGTGTTTAAACTTGCCTTCAGGGTAAACTGTTACGGACCATCCTCTTTGGTGTGAAAAGAGTGACTGCAAACAACCTAGAGACTTTCATCTTCATCCTCTTCCTCCTTGTGTTTGCCATTGCTGCTGCTGTGTATGTGTGGGTAGAAGGTGAGGTACACAGAATCAATTATTTAAGATGCAATTCTTATTTAACACAGACATTATCAACGGGATAGCTAATTGCTGGAGGTGAGGGCATAAGTAATACCTATGTACCATCTCTGTGTTTTGTGTTACTCTCTAAGGGACCAAGGATGTCAGCAGGAACCGCTACAAGCTGTTTCTGGAGTGCACACTAATCCTCACTTCGGTGGTTCCACCAGAACTCCCCATAGAACTATCTTTGGCAGTTAACACGTCTCTTATCGCCCTGGCTAAACTTTGTATGTTCATGTGTGCTCATGCTCTGCATGTGTGTAGAATATATATACTAAGAGACAAAGCAGCTTATAATACAAAGCTTGTGACAGCTGTTGATTCGAGTCTTCTTTTTCCACTCCTGCATAGATGTATTTTGTACAGAGCCCTTCAGGATACCATTTGCAGGGAAAGTGGAGGTTTGCTGTTTTGACAAAACCGGAACACTGACCAGTGACAGTCTGGTGGTTCGCGGAGTAGCAGGCCTCAGGTAAACCCCGTCTAACATTCTTAGTGTTATAATTTGTATAATTTGTGAAGCACAAAATCAAAGAATACTATGCAATTAGTTAACATTTACATAAATTTGCACTGATGTTTATGGCAGAGAAGGGAAGGAGGTGATGCCTGTGTCTGAGATCCCAGTTGAGACCCACAGGGTGGTGGCCACATGTCACTCACTGGTCACTCTGGATGATGGACAGCTGGTCGGAGATCCACTGGAGAAGGCCATGCTGACTGCTGCTGACTGGACCCTCACTAAAGGTACAGGGATTGGGCCTCCACTAAATGCACAGTGCAGGGCAGTGTTAAGTGAGCGAGAGAACATGTATGTTCATGTTTGTGTTGGGCTACATACGAGAATGTGTCCCTCCTAAAAATTTAAATTTGATGCTGACGTGCAGTACAATCTTTCAGGTTAAACCAACTGTTTGTGTTGCGTTCAGCTTGGTGGTCTAATTTGACCAGTGCATTTGAAAGTAATTCTGCTATTTAAACATATTGCCTTTTAATGTAGATGTTAGTATTTGGGTACTTTTGAGTGTGCGACTCAGTGACTATTGCCACTTTATAACAGATGAAAAAGTGTTCCCACGAGGCATCAAAACACAGGGACTTAAGATCCACCAGCGATTCCACTTTGCAAGCGCTCTGAAGAGGATGTCAGTCCTGGCCTCCTATGAGAAACTGGGCTCCACTGACCTCTGCTACATCTCAACTGTCAAGGGAGCTCCAGAGACACTCAGAGCAATGGTACATTTGGACACCATCCTTAATACATACATGCTCATGCCTAATCAAGTGTACCTACTGGTGTTTTAATGTGGCTGTGATTGTAGTTTGCAGAATGTCCAGCGAGTTATAACGAAGTCCACAAGGAAATGTCTCGAGAAGGAGCAAGAGTGCTGGCCTTGGGTTACAAAGAGATGGGACACCTCAATCATCAGCAGGTTCTTATTTCAATTTAATCAAAACTATGAGAGATTGTCTGATCTGTGTGAGTAGTTTTGTCTGACGAGAATACATTTTGTTAGAAACTGAGCTGGATCTATTTGGGTCTCATAGGTCCGGGAGATGAGTCGCGATGCTCTAGAGTGTGACTTACATTTCGCCGGGTTCATGGTTGTGTCTTGCCCCCTCAAGAGTGACAGCAAGGCTGTCATCAGAGAGATCCAGGAAGCATCTCATCATGTAACTAAACTGGCAACACACAACTGTGAACACATACTTTTAAGCAAACAGCATGCTTTTAAGATGGATAACTCCTCTCCCTCTGCTTTTAGGTGGTGATGATCACGGGCGACAACCCTCTAACAGCGTGCCATGTAGCAAGAGAGCTCCACTTCATCCAGAAAGAACACACACTTATATTGCAGCAAAGCCCTGGTCAGGGTAAGACAAGTCATCTCTTTGACATGTATTACTCAAGTAAGCCAGTGGAAAACAATGCCAGTAATACATGTTGTAACTAAAGTGCATACAGATTCTTGTAGTAATCCAATTACACTGGGTGTTTTGATCAAGGACATAGACAAAGTGCTGAATCATGTACCTCTGATGTTCTTGTGTTTTCAGGTGAGTGGCAGTGGGAGTCCATTGATGGCAGTGTGTGTGTACCACTGCCCCCTCCCTCCGTTTCCTCATTCGTGAGTCAGTTTGACCTGTGTGTAACAGGAGAGGGGCTGGCTAGACTGAGCTGTGAAACCCGGCTACTCCACAGCCTTTTGCCTCACATACGAGTGTTTGCCCGTGTCAGTCCAAAACAGAAGGTAGGTCCCAAACCCGTACATCCCTTGAAAGTTATGTGTTTGGTTTAACTTTGTTGGTTTATGGAAATTCCCACTCTAAAACACTCTTTAGCACTGCTAAAAAGTAAATTATTAGAAACAGACATTGCATTTCTGGGTCCCATTTAGTGTGTGATGATGTGTTTTTTTCCTATAGTCATGGATAACTGGCCAAACGTATACAACACGACATTATGTTGAGGTCCACCAGCAAATGCACTCTGACATGCAATTGAAACAAACCCAATTTCTCTGGGGATTGCATTTTGGGAGTCACAGACAATACGTATTTTGAGTATGACAGATAGGTGTTACTGTATGTAACAATGGAAAATAATCTAAGGGTTAACTTTCAGTGGGTTTTGGAAATCTTTAGCTATAAAGAAGGTTGCCTGATCTGTTTCAGGAATTTGTCATCACGGGTCTAAAGGGGCTGGGTTATGTGACACTGATGTGTGGTGATGGCACAAATGATGTTGGAGCTCTCAAACATGCCCACATAGGTAAGATTGATCAATATTCCAGACTGAAGGCATGTGTCCATATGTATGACCCCAACAGTGTGTAGTGATGATTGTTTTTCTCAGGTGTTGCTCTGTTAGCCAACGCCCCTGAGCGCATGCCTGAGAAAAGGAAACGGGGGAGAGAAAAAGAGGCGTCCCCAGCAGAATCCAGACCCCTACCACCTGTCAGTTCAGGAGGCAAACTCACTTCCAGGGCAGCCAAGCAGAGGGTGATGGCCCAGAGAGAAGAGCAGCTTGCAGCACAAAAGGTGTGTGTCTTCAGGAAGGGTTATGAATAGGTTATTAACAGGCTAACTGAATGCAGCATGCTAGCCTGCAGTCCCAATTTTGCCTCCCCCTCAGTTATCAATGTTAACAAAACCGTCTATTTATAGAGAATACATGTGCATTTCATTAGAATAATAGAGTTGTAGTGCACTGGTCTAAACATTAGGGTTTATTCTGTAACAGGAAAGGATCAGTCAAGTCTTACGGGAACTTGAAGAGGATCAGATACAAGTAGTGAAACTGGGTGATGCCTCTATCGCTGCCCCCTTCACCTCCAAACTCTCTTCCATACAATGCAGTGAGTATCACTTGTTTTATAATTTCAGCTGGTGGCACAGTTTGTAAAGACCTGAACATAAAGCTGCTCCCCAGCTCTGAAACCTGTCGCATTTTCTTTTTCCCAGTCTGCCATGTAATAAAGCAAGGTCGTTGCACTCTGGTGACAACGCTCCAGATGTTCAAGATCCTCGCCCTTAATGCCCTTGTGCTGGCCTACAGCCAGTCTGTACTCTACCTCGAGGGGGTCAAGTTTAGCGATTTCCAGGCAACCCTGCAGGGCCTGCTCTTGGCCGGGTGCTTCCTCTTCATCTCTAGATCAAAGGTGAGAATTTATGTAAGAAAATGCAGGCGCTGCATGTTTCTGATCTGTTCTTCTCCTAGCGAGGTAATCTTTACTGAATGTTTTTCTTCTACCATGACACACGCCTACTGTTTTTGATAGATACCAAATTAATAATCTTTTTTTCTCCCTTTTACACAGCCACTGAAAACGTTGTCTCAAGAGCGGCCTTTACCAAACATCTTTAATCTTTATACGGTGTTGACTGTGCTGCTGCAGTTTGCTGTTCACTTCTGTAGTCTGGTGTACCTTTACAGAGAGGCACAAAGCAGAAGTCCGCCCAGGTAAATCACAGTAACAGAAAGAGAGAGAGAGAGAGAGAGAGAGAGAACAAACAGCAGTTAAATATTTACCTTAATAACATTATATTAATACAATATAATAACATTTCACTTGTCCTTTCTCCCTTACAGTGTGGAGCGGTTTGCAGATCTAAATAAAGAGTTTAAACCCAGTCTAATTAACAGCACCGTGTACATAATGTCCATGGCCATGCAGATGGCCACCTTTGCCATTAACTACAAGGTACTTATTCTTAATACCAGTAGTATTTGTTGTCTCTGCATTCTTTGTAGTAGTCTCACTGCATTTCTTGTTGTGTCTAATAGGGTCACCCCTTTATGGAGTCTCTCAGCGAGAATAGACCACTACTTTGGAGTATCGCTATATCAGGTTTAGCTATTGTGGGACTTCTTACTGGTTCCTCCCCAGAATTCAACGACCAGTTTGCTCTTGTAAACATTCCAACTGAGGTGAGCTGACATTATTTTACTACATTTTGTTTTGTTGTAATCGCGTTGTACTAATGATGTATGCCGTGAGGTAACCTGCTTCCTGTTTACTTCCTTGCAGTTCAAATTAATCATTGCCCAAGTTCTGGTGGTGGATTTTGTCGCCGTTTTTCTGGTGGATCGTATCCTGCAGTTCCTGCTGGGCAAAGGAACTCTCAGGCTGCCTTCTTGAACTCAGTGCCAACAGTGACTGCTGCCCATTACCAACCAAACTGTAAAGGGAGAGAAGACTTTGGGGGAGGAAGAGAATTAAAGCTGTTGTGACATACACGAGACAGCTGAGACAGTCATGGCGTGCAGTACTGTACACTCCGCGTATCCCTTCCTTTGTCCCGTTCTGCCCCCATCTGTGTTTCTGTATTTCCATCAACCGTTTTTCAATTCTCTTTCGTTTTTCTTCATAACTTGTTTTTTTTTCTACATCCCTCTCTCTTTCTTCATCTGTCCCTCCCCGCTGCTACACAAGGCCATGAAGACAGCAGTATTGAGTGGAGTGCGAGACTGTGTGCCAGCCAGAGGGAAACATACAGGCACACAAAAGAGGCAATTCTCCAAGAGAATTGCCAAAGTGTTTTTGATTATTATTTTTTTGATTCCTCTCCTTGATTTTGTAAAAAGTGAAAAACATCTCTAACAGACTTATAAAGACTTACAGATACAAATTATGACGTCTGTCAAGTGTTTTGTCAAGTACAAGTACTATGTATCTGCTCATGAAAAGGATAAGCATGTCCAGCGGGTCATGAATATCCTGTTCCCAGAAATAGGTAAGAAAGAATGACAAGGGTATGAGAATATAGTGTAACTGTACCTTTTATCTCATGGGACACGACACTGGCCAAAGCAACAAGTGGATTCAGTCAGTGGATCCAAGAAAAGACTGGAAGCTTTGTTTACTTACCAACCAAGCTTAATTACCAAACTTTCTGATTTCAGGAGATCAGCCATAGATAACTGCTATGTATCTTTGATATGAACTTGCATAAACTGTTGTTTGGTGAACAAACTAAAGCAGCTTAAATTAACTTCAAAAAATCTAGATAGAAAACCAATCCATTGCTATGTAAATTAAGTATTCAAGAACTATGGTGTTAAAGGGCCTTAAAATCCAAAATCCCTTGATGATGCCAGAGATGAGAGGAGAATGGCCAGACTGGTTTGAGCTGATAGAAAGGTAACAGTAATAATAATAATAAAACCACTTTTTATATGCAGAAGAGCATCTCTGAATTCACAACATGTTGAACCTTAAAGCAGATGGGCTACAGCAGCAGAAGACCACACAGGGTTACACTCGTGTCAGCGAAGAACAAAAATCTGAGGTTACAATCTGCATGTGCTCACCAAAAATGGACAATAGAAGATTGGAAAAATGTTGACAATTAATAAAATTCAAGAAGCTTTGTCAAACACTCCAAAGTGGAACAGCTACATGTAATTACTTGTTCATCTATGGAAGCGTCTGCAATTTATAGGGTAGGATGGAGGTGCCCTGAAAAGCTTGGGTATGTGTTGGTTAGCTTCAACTGGATAAGGGGAACACATGAATGACAAGTAATGTGAGAGGAAGGCCATTTTAGGTGGTATTCCTGACTGAATTTACACCCTCAGCAGATAACCCTGCTATATTGCAAAATACAACTTCAACAACAAATAGCCAGCAGTTGGGAAACGCCACGAAGGAGGTCAAAGGCTGTTCAGCTGCATGGTCTCAGCTAGAAGGCCTATCAGAAATCCAACCAATGTGTACAAAGAGGATCAGGGCAAGGGTTGCCCCTTAAACTGGTAGGTCAAGGCTTGCTCTTAACTTGACCCAGGGGGTTTCAAAACTAGAGGATTGGATTTCTCCACTGCCAAGGCCACCTCTCTACAAACATCTGTCATTACAGCATACACTATATTTCCTGCAGTATTCACTTAAATATATGCAAATATATTCTTATTCACATTTATATATACTGCTGTACTGGAAGTCAAACTGGAACATCTTGTCTTTAAGGTATGACAAAATATTAACGACTACAGCTCCTTGCCATTGTACCTTCTTTGCAGGCGCTTGTGTAACAATCACACTACATTTCCCATGGTGCTTAGGTCAGTAGAGGGTTTCGGCTTGTTGGGCGCGCACAGTAAAGAAAACCATTTGAAAGAAAAAATGGCGGAAAAACATTTCAAAGCTGGCCAAGACAGGTTTGTATCCTTTCATTTTTACAACAACAGCCGATTTAACAATAAAAGTTTACGTTGTACTCCAATAAAGCCTTTTCCAGCTAACGCTAAATTGTTATCTCCGCCTGAGTTTTGCCCAAAGCAAATTATTGTTGTGGTTTGCACTGCTTAACTTAACAGTTACTTAACGTTAAGATACAATCGTGTCGTAACTTCTTTTTCTCAAATATTTAACATGGTATTTTACTGATATTATGTACATGTAACGGTAGCTTGTAAATTCACAAACATTTCTTACAGTTGCGGAAGTATCGCCGTTGTTGACACCCAGAATGAGGTAAATGAATACATTTTAACTGACATTTAAGCTAACCCAGCTAACTAACAACACCTCAGCTAATCCTATATTCATGAGTTAATCATGCTACCGTGATGCTGCTACTTTGCTCAATCTCTGTATGTCAAGGTGAATTCAGTGAAACAGACATCGAAAAGATGCCCATCCACAAGCCCCGACACAGCACCCCCACACAAATCTCCCCGTACCGACTTCGTATCACACACTCCAGAGACACCAGATGCAGTGGGGGGACATTCAGAGATAGACAAACAAGAAATGCAAACAGAAAACACGGAGGGTCCTTCAAGTCCTACTGTCAGCCCCACTGCACGCAGGAAATCCTGGAGAAGAGCCACCATAACCCGACGCTCTCTGCCTGCCCTTCCCAACCCATATCAGGGTGAGATGCCTGGCTTTCTTGCACTTTGTATAATTGTCATAGCGTATTGTGGTTGTTATTTTTGCAATATAAATGACTGTGTATGTGTTTATTGTAGTTTTGTGCAGGAGCATAAATACATCCTTATCACAGCAAGAGAGACTCGAAAAATTGATGGATGCTTCAATGAGGGTGAGTGTGGCAGGGTCACAAGTATGTTAGTTAATTCATTGTGACAAACTTGAAAAAATGAAAGCACAATTGAAACTATTTAAAAAGATGATGAATTAAAAAAGGAACCAGTTGATGTTGAACAAATCAATTGACATGTGCGCTGGTAGTGACAACACTGAAACATTATAAACACTTGTTGAATTACAACTAATAACTATAGGTTTTGCATTGTAATACAGCTTGAGATACATTTCAAATGTTATGGTTGTATTCAGGAGTACCTACCTACTGTACATAAGTTTTGCTATTGAAGTACTCTTGAAGATAATGTGCCATTATGAATAGACGTGTCTTGGTTGCATTAGGTTAGAAGGGAAAATACAGTAAACTTTAATTAAACATAACAAAAATTCCTATTGGATCTCTTTCTAATCTCTGCACCTCTGCTTTGCCTCTAGCTGGCAATTGAAAGAACTCAAAATTCCCTGCCGAACGCCTCACTGGAGTCTTTTCAAAAACAAGGTTAGTACTTGCACTGCTTCATTTGGTACATATTTCATGGAGCTCTTTATTTTAACTGAATGGCTGTCATATAAATATTCAGATTAAGTTATTTTGTTGTTTTGTTTTTCTGTCTCTTTCTTGGTGCAGTTGAGCACATGCAGAAAGAGTGGGGTTCTCTGGCCAAAAGTATACGCAGTGAACCACAGGGTCATCAACTCCCTGCTAGGGCAGCCAGGTATTGTAGCTGTATTTGTATTTATTCAACACTGTATTATATTAATTCTTTTCTTTGTTTTTGCTTTCAAATTGATATTTTATACATGCATGTCTCTGTTATTTGCTTTAAATTCTAGTGATCCTGCAGTACAAAAAGAAATGGAAAAGGTCCAGAGAGCCATCAACAGGCATGTTGTTCTTAATATCACTATAGCACACACAAAGTATTAATACAAACCTAACATTTAAAGTTAAAAAACACAGATGGTGTGACCTACCGCAAGTTTTTTTAAAAAAAATCTGTGTTGTGTTTTAGGCTCCAGACTGAAAGTGAATCTTGGGAGGCACTGTTGAACAAACACCAGAGTAGAGCACAGGAATTGGAAAGGTGAACATGTGTACTGTCATTGAGGAATACTGTGTTAAAGTGTGTGAATACTGTCTTCTCAATTTTATGTCAATAATGTGTTCTTTATTTGTGGCAGGAAAGTGGAACAGGGTCAGCAGAGAGGCGTATCATTAGACTCTGCGTCTGTGGCCCAGTCCTCACACTATGCTTTCATACAGAGTAAACCCGACTACCACGGTCTCCTTTGTAGCCAACAAACCGTGCTTCACACTATGGTAATGTGTTGTATTACATTGTACAAATGTATTGTATTATATATTGTATATTGGAAATTATATTTTTATTACTACATTATTACTTTATTATTAAAACATAGCAAACATAGCAATAGTACAAATTACAATTAAATTTACTTTAGCAAAAGCTGAAATCTGTAAGGTTTGTAATTACTTAAGCGAGTATTATACCTTCCGCGTCCGCGTGTCCGCAGCCGTCCGCTAGTGTGCGCATTACGTCATTTGCGTCATCAGAGCAGTCCGCTACGGCTCCGAGCGTACGAACGCGTACCGGGCAATCAAGTATGACCGCGCGGACTCGTCCGCGAACCAACAGCCGTGGGAAAACACACCGTCCACCACACTTTCAAACTTTTCTTTTTTTTCTCTTTTTGCGCTCGGTTCAACAGACCAAGCAGCTCTTCTTCTTCTTGCATGAGTGTCGTCAAGTTTGATTAGTTGTTTGTGTAAACGCCGATCTACTGCGCATGCGCATTTACACGCCGATCTACTGCGCATGTGTCGAACGCG
>JAVQJD010014547.1:0-15030 GCA_036023655.1 Nannoperca australis
TCAGAGCTTTACATAAAGTGCATAGAACCATGATGGAAACAACAAGACGTCTCTAAACTTGTAAGAGATGAATCACAAGTGCTGTGAGTAAGAACATCGCTGCCAATGGCAGAATCCAAAAGAGCATCACATCTAACAACAGATGATCTTTGTACGTTAGCAAATACAATACATTCAATGTGTCAAATAGTTCCCATAAAACTGCAACTTACCATTTATACACTTTGGTTTTTCTACAAATGAAACAAGTGTGTTCCTTAGTGAGCTTTAGAGGTGCTGTTGGCAGATTTAGTTACCTCAGAGATAGCGGTTTCCCTGTTTCCTGTCTCTATGTTAAGCTAAGCTAACGCGCTTCTGGCTGTAGCTCCATGTTTAAAAGACACATACATAAGTGGTATCCATCTTCTCTAAGCTAACAAGCGTATGTCCCAAAATGTCAAAAATATTCTTTTAATGCAGAAAGCTGCATGTGTCTGCTTTAAATTCTGTACTGATGAGGACTCTGAGTTACACAGCAACGTGACTATTTTATTGTTTTTTAAACGACAAGTGAGGACGTGTCGTTTTTTTCTAGCGAGAGCTGTTTGTGTGTTGAAACAAAGGACAAGATGTTTGTGCAGCACTGTACTCAGTATTGAGCCCGAGCAGCTGTAGCCACTACTGTCCTTCAACAGCTCTAACTCAATTATTGGTCCCACCTAATGCAATTTTTCTGCTCTTTCATTTGATTAGCAGCACGGAGCGCATAATCCCTCTTCATCCCGAGCAGCCGCTGATCATTTACTTCTGTTTCTGTCTGTGTGGAATGTTTCTGAAAGGTCACCGAGCCGTTGTGAAGGATGGAGTAGAGCTGCAGAGGCTGCTCCCATGTTCGCATACAGATTTTTTATCTCATGTTTGTATCTAATTGTGGTGTGTGTGTGTGTGTGTGTGTGTGTGTGCGCGTGTGTGTGTGTGTGTGTGTGTGTGTGTGCGTGTGTGTGTTTGACTGCCTTTGTTTGCACCTGTGCATGTGCTGCATGAGTGTTTGTGCTGCCCTACTCTCGTCTTCCAGGGTCACCGCCTGTTTGTAAAAATAGCAGCCTCATCACTGAGTGGACAAGCCTTCATGTGCTTCACCTGCCCTTTTTTTTTCATCCCCCTAATCACGGCTTATTGATCACACGTCTGCTGGATCAATATTTGTTATGCATGACATTTTTCCATCCTCCATCAACATCTCAAGCCACTGGAGATTGTTCCACCGGGGACACATCCACCAGGAAAAGGATTATTTGTCCAAACAACAGGTGACATTGAGAGAGAGTAAATTTGTATTAGGAATCACCCCCCTCCCCCCACCCCTCCCCTCCCCTCCCCTCCCTTTGCAACTCAGGCAATATGTCTGCCTGGAGGCTGAATTCTTAATATCTGCAGCAACAGTCAAATGTGGTTATAAAAATACGAGCAGTGATTTTATGACATTATTTAACAGTAATGTGCAGCTGTATTAACATTCTGGTGTTGGTGCGTGTGCTCTGTCGGAGCCGAGGCCTCAGACAGCCATCTGAGAGGCAGAGAGAGGAATAAAGTCAGACTTCATTTAGCAAAAAGCAGCGATTCAGATGATCGGGGAGGAAAAATATGAGTGAGGATTGTTGAAACACTGTCCTGGGGGAAAGTCATTTAAGTTTGTTCTCTGCCACAATTTCATTCCTGTGTATTTCTCTATGGGCGTACAAGAGGAAATAATTAGTTCATAAAGCTTTACATACTAGAGCTTTCTGGCTGCATTTCAGAATTATTCATTTCCAATTATTGAATCTAAATGAGTACACGGTGTGACAAAAGTACTAATTATATATAGTGTGTGAATAACAGAGGCCTGCACTTGCAATGTGCACACACACACACACACACACACACACACACACACGCACACGTGACTCATCTCTAACATACATTTATTGCACAAATTTGATGATTTAAAACGTGAACTTTTTTAGATGTCCAGGCCACGTATAGAGGTTGTCAAGAGGTGGGAGGAGTTATTTTGGGTGTCCAGGTTTCCGGACTAAAAGAGATGAGGTTGAATCAACAGTACAAGAGATGCCTGAAGTCACTGTGAAGATAAAATAAAACGAAGCAGAGAAGCTAACTCTAAATATTATAGTCTGTAGAAACCTGATTACAATATTCAGCAGCGTTCAGTGCACTTTGGGATTCTGGCTCAATTTTAGAATATCTTTTTTAGAAAACAGCCACGACGACGCTGTGTTTTGTTCCCAAATGCAATTTCCTATTTTCATACAGCTCTGCTTTGGGAATGGCTTCTTCTCCATAGCAACAGTGGCCGAGGCTCATGGGTTTTGTAGTTTTTGTGCATTCGGCATACCAAACAGATGGAAAAAACAGGACCTCAAGTGGAAACAAGTGGAACTGATAAGATGTAGTCCTGAAGACCCCATGTTGTTCCATGTTGAAGAAAATGAACAGTGATAATAATATTTTGAATCCTCTGCAGCTCCTCCCTCTTTACAAAGCTGTAACCAGAAATCAGAAATCCTTTAATAGTCTCGCAGTCTGCTCTCAATGACTATATTCCAACATGTATTTAGGACCTGCTTCATATTGAAACGTTGTGAACTCTGTTGGAACAAACATCTAAAACACGTTTCCGTTTCTATCACGTTCATTTGAACATAGGTGCAGAGACATTCGCTTATCTGCAGATTACCAAGTCATTGCCTACTGGGATGTTGCTCAATGTTGTGAGCTCACTTGTTTGTATTGAAAGATGTTATATTTTGACAAGTGGTTATACACAAGACTATATTAGGTAGGAATATTCCTTGTTTCCCAGCTGTTCTACTTGTAAATGATGACTTTATGCTCATGATGGGTGTGTCTGACAGCAGCAAAAAAGCTGCCAGCTGTCCGCTTGAAGTCCCCACATATGTTATCTCAGAGACAGTAGGTTAACAAAATGTAGACCGAAATATTGATATTGGGTCTGAAGCAGCAGGAAAAGCGATCTTTTTCCTCCTCATGGCGGCTTATCTGATGTTGCCTTATATGAGTGTGTGGTCTGTGGGATTTTATATCTGTTTTTGTAAAATGTAAAGAAAACAGTCGTACCACGGAGTCATCCCTCAGTCTGCAGTTTGCACTACCTTTAATACTTGTGTTATTAAAGCCCAAACACTGGGTGATTAACCTCTGTAACCTGTAAGAGCCTCTCCCTCACTTGCTTCACCACCACATGTATTGCGTTTGTCTTGAAAAACAAAACAAAAATTATTTCTGAACTAATCTTCCTCATGGCTAAACCTTCATAAGACTCAACAACAACAACCAAATCCTTAATGATGAGTAATTGCATCAAAAACTCATATCGGTTTCCTCCCAAATGAGTCAACAATGCAAATCTCCCGAATAACAAATGGCGACATGCCAGTAATCGTTAAGCCATTATACGCGGATGGGCTAATTACTGTACATCTGCAGAGAGCAGGGGAGGTTGCCGTTACTGCAGCAGATTTCCCACTGCTGTCAGTCTAGCTAATGGGAACCTGCGCCACAGGCTCCCAACTTTGGTGCTCATTGAATCCCCTGATTAAGTGCCGCTTGACCTGCACTCGGAAAAGTGTGATAGGAAACTTTTTCTCATGTTTGTGCTCATCAGTTTGAACTCTGGCAGCATGCAATAAGTCTCAAGTGTCACGCAGTGCAGTAAGTGAGGGGCTCATCAGTAATCCATACAGCCTTCAGATGACGTGCATTTACACTGCTAACGATTGTACTCAGCGCATGCAAAGTAACTGCACAGGACGGATGATCCCTCCTCAGCAGCTGCCCTGCTGTGACACCAGATTACACCTCATTTACAGATTCATGACACACACTGCATTACTGCCTCATGAAGAAAAGCTAGTTGATGATTCAATTCTCAGCTTTGTTTTTTTCTTTTCTATTCTTTTTCTACTCTTACCATAAAGTTATACTCTTTAAATTGGATTTTAATAAGATTAAAATACATTATAGATTATAATCTTACCTTTCAGCCCCCTGAGGTTACCCGGGCTAACGCTAACATAACAGCATTCTAGAGTTATGTGTTATGTGTGGCACACATGACATTTCAGAAATACTGAATGGCTATTCCTGAAAAAATGCAGACTGTAGCAACCTGAAATGGGGTTTGATATAATGAATGTTTTAGGGATTGTGACATTTAAGGAAAGTCTTCTATAGATGTAATACTAAACTGCAAGGTGGCTGAGACATAATATATGCTGAGCAGAGGGCTCAGCAACAAGCTGGAAGAAGCCGCTCAGCTGCTGACACATATGGATTTGAACTTGCCCACAATAATCTAGTTTCTGTCTAGGAACTTCTTTTTCTTTTTTTATTAAGACTGACTGACATGAGTGAAGGGGCAGAAGTGAAACCAGCGCGGCAGTTTCAACATCCAAGCATGCACAATAACGGTCATTTTATTTACATTTGCTTTATGTCATAAACTGTGTTAACCTTATAAATAGAGCTTTAAAAGGACTGCTTACCCAGGACATGTTTTTCAGCAGCACGTTAGATCTGGATAATTGCTTTCAGTATGTTTTTGTGTGCAAACGTTCCGTATTTTTAGACCCTATATTGTTCATCTGTGAGGACAAGAACACCTCACATCACCGCAGCTCTGCTGACCCATCACATGCACTGACCATGGAGTTAGTCTCTGTACAGCAGTGACCTCGGGGCAAGGAAGCGGAGCGCAGAGAAAGCCAAAAAAACAAAAACTAAGGAGAAAGAGACTGCACCTCATTTGTAGCTACATGGAAACGTGATTTAACAAGCATGCAGACATTCAAAAACATCAAATCTGGAAATAAAAGAACCAAAATCAGGAACTAACTGCTCATTGTTATGGGTTTAAATGTCCTGACAAAGGTCAGAGGACCAAAGCTTTGATGCTCTTTGCCGACATTACTGTCAGAGCTGCAACACTGAACTCAAACAACGTCTAACATCATCAGACAAAGTTGTTTTGTAAAGTATTCGTGGGTCAAAAGTTGGTTTATTTCATAGTCATCTGCTACGCCACTTAACTTTATGCATGTAGCCTATTGTTGGTTGGCCCCCATGCTTAATTAAAGGGTAGAATTTATTTTTCTAAAAACTTGTGTTACTTCCTTTCTGACAGGATGTGATCGGGAAAATACACATCAAGATATATGTCAATCCAGTTCAAAGCAGACAGACAATGCTGCTCTGCTCACGGCCAGGCTGCTGGCAACACAACATGGTGTCAGTAAACAGTGAGATGCCTGTGCGTCATTACCGTGATGCTTACTGCACACGTTAATGATGCATGTCATGGACATTCCACCTAAAAGGAATGTTTAAATTGAAGTAGCTCCCACACTGGCTGTGACTACAGATGTGTCAGTGTCTTAGTAAGATGGAAAACAGCTATCTACAAGTATACAGTGACGAAACAGTTGGTGGTACTAACGTGAACTAATCTGTTTCTTTGTCAACACGGCACTAAAATGTAATGCCGAGCAGCAACACAATCAGCTGTTTGCAGCCGCTGCTGCTGTTGTTGAACTGAGAGACCTCCAAAATGGCTGCCAGAGGGTGCGTTACATAACCTGAGTGCCCTCTGTAACATATCATGCTATTATTCAAACAAATGGATCATTCATTCTGCTCCAAGTCATATACTGTGTTTTTATCATGTGTTACAAAATACAACCATTGTACTTTTCTGTGACAAAAGATAATAACCACTAAACGGTAGTTACAGAGCAGAATCTGGTGGCATCATAGAGAGGAGCTACTTCATCACTTCATTACTTCAGTGTCTATGGATAAAAGCACCAAGCCGCTTAAAGATGCTCTGCAGATAAGCGCTGTGTGAAAAAGATCAGACTGAAGCGAAAGAAAAGAGGCGGTGAATCAGTCCCCGTGGCCCTCTCTCTGTGTTTGTGACAATCAACTCTCTCACCTCCTCCTCGTCACAAAATCAATTTGTCCTTTATGTCTTTCAACAAAGATCTGACAGTACAGTCAGTCAGCACTTTGCACGGCTCATCTACACAACTAATAACAGCTGGGAAAAAATGTGATTCAGTGTTTGAAAGCACAATGCTTCAAGGCTTAAAGCTCCTTCTATGTGTGGGCCAAACGTCCAGGCTTCCTGCTAAAGCCGTAATTTAAGACTAATGTAGATTACAGAACTGTAATTGGTCTATTCAAGAAAATGTCGGATCTGCACTTTGCTGCGGCTGTTTCATTGTGAGAGGTGCCACTGTGACACATGTTGAACATCACAACTTCAGGGAAAAAGGGACTAAGCTTTTTAAACGTCAGCCATTTAAGCTCCCTTAAATTAGAGCCAGTCTAGGAAGGATTATAACTTTCTGCATCTGGAGTGCTAAAAATACACGCTCTTTTCTTTTAGCAGGGCATGTTGTCCTCTATTGGCCACTTTCTGCAGATAACGCAGAGCCAAAGGCTTGAAGGAGCTGACGCAGTGGGAGATGTGATTTGACACGCTGATCAGTCAGCCCCGTTCACACTCCTTCAATCACTGTCTGATTCTTCAGCCTCATCGTCTGCGCATCGCCAAGCATGACTTTGCATCTGTATACATGACCAAACACAAAGAAGAAGAAGAATTTATAATCTTTTCCTGAATTCTGACATCTTCACCTCTCACAGGCTTTTTTTCTGGGTCAACATGAAACTAACTTGTTCATTTGTTCTGATAAGATTTAAACTTGCAGCAGGTCTTATATCATTAAACGATGAAGTTCAACTGTGTCTTTGTTAAAAAGGCAGCAGTGTTGCTGACTGTTTCTAATGGAAAACAGATGAAACCTGCTGGAAAAGTGGCCATATGTCGCCAGATTACTTCACACGCTCATTTGCATATTCACGGTCTGTTTACATACAGAAGATTAAAGTTTGCTGACTCTAACAAGCTTAATACTTCGATATTTTCCAAGCTGCTATCATCTCATCCTATGCATGATGATATATATTATATATATATATATATATCCCTCCATAACAGGAATCTCAAAAAAGAATACATGGAAAAGTTAATGTCTATAAAAATGAGTTTTCAATAGCAAATTGAAAGAAATCCCTGTGGTTGTTTTGGGCTCCTGACAGCACGTCTTTTTTAAGTTTAACCATTTTGAATAAAACCAAAGGAGAAGGAGTTCTTCAGAAAAACAACGGAGATCAGTGGTTAGTTTAAACGTAGGTATGCACATTCCCTAAAGGGGTCTTAAATGTTGCAGAAAGTCTCTAAGTTGACAACACTGACGGGCAGCGCTGGAAGCCTGGTGATGTAGCGACACCTCGCTAGTTAGTGAAGTAGCTGATGAGCCAAAGCCAAGCTAGTTGTTTCCCTCCGTTTCAAGTCTTTCTGCTAAGCTAAGCTAACCGACCTCCTGGCTCTAGCTCTATTCTCTCAGAATATTTCCCCAAATGTCTAACTATTTAATACCTGAGCACAAGTCCTAAATCTAATCTGGTCTCTTGTGCACCAGAGAACGCTGGCATCCAAGTGTGGAACAGAGGGGTTCCTGCTTTGATCCATCTTTTCAAGGCCAAGTTTAATCAAAAAGTTTGAGTGCAAGGAAAAACGTACACACGCAAAAGAAATGTGGAAATAAACCTCCACGCAGCTTCACACCATCTATTAGAAATGTTTCACAAATTAAAAGGGAGCCATATGCTCCGTGTATGGATGTGTGTGGGCATGCATGTATGGCAAGTTGTGCGTGTTGTTGTGTTTACTCGAGTGTGGTTGCATATGTGTGTGTGTGTGTGTGTGCTTGGCTCATCTGCTGCCTGTGTGTGATGCCAGTGACAGGGGCCATAACCCCGTGCCCCAGACCACTACCAGCAGCCGAGGCAGTGCCAGGGGGAGGGAGCGCCAGCTGGAGGCAGAGGATGGAAGAAATACCCTTCAAAGTTGGAGTGATGATACAGCCACGCAAAGCCTCAACACTTTGTCTCCACACTTCTCATTATGTCTTCACTATCAGCCGTGCAGATGGGAGGATACGCAACGAGCATCACTCACTCCAAGAGCGAAGTGTGAGTTTCCACACTGCCTATCAGATGGTTCGTCTCTAAGTGTTCTTTGAATGTCTTTGATTTCTGTAGTCACTTTTCACTGAGCTATCAAAAGGCTCGCCACGAGGGCTGCGTTTGAAACAGCATACAGATCTCCTCTGTCTCTGGCTTACTTTTATCACACAGGTCCAGACTGTGCTGGCCTGTAGCAGTCTGGGCAAACAATGCAACAAGACGGAGCATCCTCTTTGTCTGAAAAAGTTTCGTTCTAGGAAATCAAGCCCCAAAAGACGAATGATGTCGCACTTCTTGTATACAAGGGTGTACTTAGAGTCAGGATGGGAATTCTTGGGATCTACAAGTATCAGTGGGGCTAAAGGCAAAAAGCCCTGCAGATCACTACTCCTGGGTAAGAAGACTCTTCCCAGGAAGACAGGGATGCTGAGAGTTGACCTTGAAGAGCATAAGAAAGATGATCATGCGCTCTCTGACTAAGAGAACATGGTGCCCACAAACCTTCAAACAGCTTTAACTACGCTCGGTTCAGCCATCAGAGGCATCTCCAGCATCGAGACACAGTTACATTGAACACAAGGTTAACTAAGACGCAGTCTGTCAGAACCGCAGGTCACTCTGAAACTGGAGATGCGTTCTTGACTTTGTCAGATATAATGGAGGCAGAGATGAATATTCACAGTCTGGAGAAAGTCTTACTGAGCCTTGAGTCAAAGGGAAGGACTGCGCAGACAGAAGGCAGCAAGATGCTCATTAAATCCCAGGCTGAATTGGGAGAAACAGCCAGGGAGTCAGAACAACAGACAGGCAGCGCGTATCTGCCCGGTAGCCAGGCCTCGACGCCCGAACAGCTGTTCCCTCTGTCGCACAATACCAATCGATTAGCCGGCGCAGACACAGAGTGCCGCGGCTGGCAAAGGTCGGCGTACGTGTTCACTTTCTCCCCTTGCCTCGAAAATTGGATTTGCATTTTGGGGAGACAAGGGTTTCCTGTGTGTGTGAGGCGTGTGTAATGTATTAGATCAGACTGCGAGCTCCGTTGCCCGAGTAACCGCCCTGTTGCACTGCAGTGTCTCAGTGGAATCTCATAGGATGACACACACAAAGAGGAAGAGGCATACACTTTTCTCTGCATTCACTCCTCACCCGACTGTAAAAGTACTTTAATGTCATTCCATTAAAGTGAGCTAAACCAACAGACTGTCACACAGACTTGCATTATCTGTATGATAATTTAAAACTGGTGGAGCAGTGCGATGTGTCAGTTTGAAATCGCAGAGGCTTCTCTAGAATACAGAACTGAGGATTAATTTTCTCAAGACAATGGGTTTTTTTTTTTTCTTCAGGTAAATCATTTCTGCTTCTCCCTCCTCCCTCCGAGCAGAAAAAGTCAGATGAAGTGATGCAAAAAAGCTCCACACTCATCAATAAATCTTATCAAAGCCATGGAATGAGATTACGCCTGAGATAAGAAGATCTATGCAATTATACACAAGAATATGCTGTATTTTTTAGGCTGTTGACCAAATCCCTTATGTGTGACTTAGTGGTTGCTTAGTGAACATAATCCATGATTACTGCGCACCTGGGAGGTGCTGTTTGTTGTATTTCTGTGGATTGAAAATGGAAAATGGAGGCAAAATAAGATAAACTGCAGAGGAGCATTTCTTGAGCAGGCGGGCTGTTTACAGGAAAGAATAAGAATGAGGAATGACAATATAGTCTGAAGGCGAGAGGAGCTCAGAGTCCCCCAGGAAGATTTCAGTGGGAAGAAAAACATGTCTTTGTCTAAAGGGCAGTTTTGTGGCTGAGATATGGTGATGTGACACATCTCTACAACTAATCTAACACATCGACTGTATACAAAGATGGACGACGCGTCTCCACTTCCTCCCACCGTACAAAAAGGAAGGCAAAATATCCCGGAGACGTGCACTGCCATCTTGAACACTGGTGACTTCATTTAGAGTCAGAGTCTGCGCAGTAGTGATCGGCGTCGAGGTCCCGCCCACACACCCACCTGAACCAATCACGACAAGTTGTCGATTGGTACATCACACTCAAAATGAACACTTGATCAAACATCAGCGTGATAAGAACAAGTTCGGCCCACGTCCCATCGGCTAACAACAAAACTGATGAAAACGTCGACCACTCATCGACGACGTTCAAAAACAAGCTCACAGTGTTTATTTTAGAGTTGAGATAATGGCTACAGGTTACGAATGTTACGACGATGTATTCCTTTAGATTATAACTTTTTGTAATTTGGCATGACACCCAGCAGTTAGCTTTTGCCTAACTAGCATCAGTTTTTAGTGCTGCCCAGAAAGTTTTATAACGTTGTAACTCATTTCTGTTCGTACGAGTAGCAGCGTTTGTCTCTAGCAGCATGTGACCTGCATGTAGTCAGAGTGCTGAAGACGTTTCCCTCCTTCTTCTTGACCTGTGTTCTGTTTACATGCTCCTCCAGGTTTTGAACTTAGCCAACGTACAATCGTATTTTTTCATGCAGGAACTTGCTGAGGCTTGTATGAAAAAGATCCCAGAGGGACACGAGTGCTGTGTTTTTAGGTTTTAGTTGGTTAATTTAAATGTTCACAACCAGCAGTAGTTTGTTTGAGTATCAAAGACACTTCTTAAGATTTTCAGTTGTGAACAACTAAGAGAAAAACAGAAAGGCTAACATTGTAAAGGCTCTATGGCTTGCTCTATTTTTCATGCACACACAAACTGATGGCAAAAAAGCGATAGCCATCTGGGTTCTTCTGTGTCCTCTGTACCCATTCATCTTGTATGTTCTCTCTTCTTTCTTTCTTAGTTGCTCCAGACAGCAAAGAGAGAAAGCAGACAGAGCTGTAGATAAGAGGGAAAAGAGCAGAATAAAAAGAAATATAGAGAGCCGGAGGACAGCAGTGCAGCGCTCTGGCTGCGGCTGACAGGGACTCCATGACGAAAGGAGCCATTTTCTGATGCCAGACTCCAAACCTTAATTCAGGGTGAAAAGTTGATTGTGTCTGTAACATGGTAAGAGAAAGGGGAAAATGAAACAAGAACAGACTACTGTAGTTGTGGTTGCCCTTAGATTTTTTTTGTGAGGCACGTCCACACATTATAATCCCGATGTGGATATGTGCAAAGCCTTAACAAAATATGTGGAACATTTAATTTCCTCTGCTGTTTTGAATTTATGTGTCTTGGCAAATCGTCCTCCTTGAAGATTTCACGTCAGCAGCAGCCGCATAACTTTGAAATATCACCCCGGCAAAGAGGTGTACGATATCTGTAAAAGTGTTTTCAATGTGAAACTTTAATTTGTAGGTAATTTCATATTTCAGAGAACTGGAAAAAAAGGCATAACCACTGTTAACTAACAGAACAGCTAGCGTGTAAGATCTTTTCAGCTGAAACCACAATTCCATCAACACTGGCTTAAAGCCCCCCCAAACCCAATTCCAATAAAAAAACACTGCTTTCACCACTAATATAAGGCAGGAGTCTGTACTTCCCCAGACCCTCTACTTCAGACTGATGCAGCATGGGTAATTGCAGAAATTATATCAAGATGATGGCGAGTGTAAAATAAAATAAAAAACACGCTCACGTTTTGAGGCTCAGTTGTGGTCGACTGGATTTGTATTCAAAACTCTGGAAATCACTTCAAGCTGGTCTAGAAGCTCAATAACGACATGATGATGCTCTGAGTGCAGGTCTTCATGCAAGTTCAAGAGGCTAATCAGGTGTCAAATCAAGGTTATATACGTATATTCTCTGTCACTTAACAAAAAGCCCAACCTTGTGTGATAATAGCTCATTTGAATAATGCTAATGATGAACGAGATGCAACTCAAAATCACTGCATTACAACAGTTCAAACACCTGCTGTGTGGTAGGTGGAATAACGTCAACTATCTTGACTTGAGATATTGAGTGAAATGCTCTTTTCATGTGCACTTAAAGATGTAATGGAAAGATCTGCTGGAAAAGCACAAACTCTGCGGTAACATAATCACGTCATTACAAACTCTGCTACAACAGCGGTTCATATTAAGTTGCACTGCGGCAGCGTCGTCCAATCAGCACTTTATTGTGCGAGTTTTCAAAGCAACATGAGCTGATTAACTGAGCTCCAAACAGAAGGTAAAAAAAACTATGTTATTTCTTATATTTAATGAACTTACAGGTTGAAAGTAGTGTTTGAATCACACCATGGCTTTCAGGGGTGGCACAGTGGCGTGTTAACACTGATTAATTGTGTGGCACCAAAAATGTAAATGTCTTGAATGAGGCTTTCCGAGGAGCTCGCGTCTCTTTGAGGGGAGCCAAACTCCCCCGTATTTTGAACCCTGGTTGAAACCAGCTAACTAATGGTGACATAGGGAGGTTGACAAATGCTTCTAATGGCAGAGGTTCATAGACAGTTTGACCTTATGTTTACTTTCAGCCCTCCCGTCACCCCTGAGCCCTCAGTATCCAAGCCATGAAAACACTGTGATCCCGCTGGGACCTGCTTTGCATCAACAATGCTGCAGCGTTGGAGTTCACAGACATCATGAACCCCATCACCTCGGGACATCACTTTGGGCCTTGAGGTTTTTCCGTGACAAAAGGTATTGATTAGATATTGAAACATTTTGTGGGAAGTTGGTAACTGAAGCAGAAGTCAACTTGGCAGATTTAACAAAATAAGTAAACCACTAACATAAACGTGCAGAAATATTTCTAATGCTGTTCTCAAGATTGCGAGTTCCTTCTTCTACCTCGAGATAACAGACTCATTTATCACGTAGTCTTCTCCTTAAATGACAAAGACTGATCTGAAAGTTATCTCTAACAGAAAAACACAATGCAACACTCTGACCTGGCATTTTCAGCTAAAACCAGTGGTAACTGTTGTCAAGACGCCATCTTTGCATGCAGCCATGGCACAATATAAACAGGCTAATAAGGTTTTAACATTTTATTTAACATCTTAACGTGTAAATTTCCCCCTGGAGGAAGGTTATCTTATCTTATCAAGTTAAATTAACTCATGGTATTGAGAAAAGTGCATAAAAAAAATAATATCATGCTTGTTGTACAAAACAACTCTTAATAGGGTAAAAATGATCTGAGGATCACATATAAACAATTATTCAGGAAATTAAATATGCTGCCACGGTTGCAGTGCTGCTAATGAGCTAGCTGAGCTCTACATTGCCCTGATGGTAACCGTAGGGAGGCAGAGTGGGGGAGGACTGGCTGTCAAAGAGGCATGCAGGGCAGTGTTTCCACTGTGCCCCCATACAGCCGTGATGAAGTGGCTCCATCCATCTTGTTGGCTCCCAGTAAAGAACACGCTTACTTGGCTGCTGAGCTGATGACAGATGGGAGCCGCCGCGAGCTTTGCTCTGCAAAAGGCCGGGACCCCTGGCTCTCAGATCCGCAGACTGAACTCTCAGTGTCGGAGGGGCAGTGACACGAGTCATGAGAGTGTCCAGATACATAGAGAAGATGATGTCATGCAGCATGGTCTGCTCTCTCTCTCTGATTGTTTAGCACATTTATTTTTCCTGAGTTCTGCTGCTGGTGCCTACATCCAGAGTGACTCACAACAAGATCTCTAATACTACAAGTAAACAGATATCTGACCTCACAAAAGCAACGTGGAAATGCATCCAAGAAGAATTCAAGAGGGATTGAAGTGCGATCAATAGGTCTTGAATGTGGCTGTAAATGCATTCTAGCCACGTTACACAGGTATAAATACACTCGCCTCTCCAAGACACGTCTGCTTTACTCCTACCAAGTGTAAGTACGTCAGTTAGCAGTCTGTGGAAATAGCCACTAAAATAAATAAACACAAATATGTGGATATATATGATAAAATAATCATTTCCGTTTTTACAAACCTGAGTTTCACAAATTGCCACGTACCAGCTGAAAACTTTAGAAGTGCCCACTGGGGAACAAATACCTCCTGTTGGGAATCATGATTGAAACTATAGTTCATGGTTTTACCACAGACTTGGTGTCCATCTTCAGGCTGTCACTTGGATAATTAACGGTTTTGTAACGTATTTCAGTGGCTGAGGTCCCTGAGGTGCTGTCCACTGAGGTGCCGTCCACGGAAGTGCCCATCAGGAGGTAACAGGACCTGCAGGTTGCCCAGAATGATTCTGTATCTGAAATCACACTTAGGGCACCGATGATTTGTTTGCCTCCTCCTCCGTGTTTAATACGGAGAGAGTGCTGCTATGAAAGGTAATGTCTGTTTTATTACATTTGATTAATAGTAGCAGCAGTAGCAGCAGCAGCAGCCATACATTGTCTGAACAAAATTTTTGTGACCACTGAATGATCACATAGAGAAACAGGAGCTCTCATTAAGATGTTGAGTGAGATCATTCTTGGAACAGATGTGCTTCAGCTCGGTGGAAGACCGAGAGAGACTCTGCTGTAATGACTGCAGCCGGAAGGTCACTGCTTGGGAGTAATGAGGGAGAAGGGGAGTGATGACAGGAACTATCGGAATGGTTCAATATTTCTCAGAAGAAACTGTAACACGTTTGGTAACTCTGGACCTGGAGAAGTGGATGAAAATCAACAGAGTTTACGTGGAGAGAACAGACAGGCCAGTAGCTATTATTTCAGTAGTCTGGACAAAAGTGGTGAAACAACCAGCTGAGCGACCAACATTGTCAGCTAGCAGCTCTCCACTGACTTTGTGTTGCACGAAGGTGCCTCCTCGTCACTTCGGTCTAATAGAAAACAACAGAAACATGTCTAAAAGCTGCTGTGTGCGGGGATACAGCACTAGAAGGGTCCAGAACCCACAGCTAAGTCTTCAGAAGCTGCTGAACCCGAAACAAGACAAAAGTGGATCCAGACGTGAGGCGTCAGCAGGAAGAACGTGAACACTGTGGGATGTCTACGAACGTGTGCAGCGAGCGTTTGGTT
>JAVQJD010014549.1:0-30027 GCA_036023655.1 Nannoperca australis
AGGAGACAGGCAGTTACTCTAGGAGAGCTGGACAGGGCCGTAGAAGGTCCTTAACCCAGCAGCAGGACCGGTATCTGCTCCTTTGTGCAAGGAGGAACAGGATGAGCACTGCCAGAGGCCTACAAAAGGACCTCCTGCGGGCCACTAGTGTGAATGTCTCTGACCAAACAATCAGAAACAGACTTCATGAGGGTGGCCTGAGTGCCTGACGTCCTCTGTTGGGCCCTGTGCTCACTGCCCGGCACCGTGGAGCTCGATTGGCATTTGCCATAGAACACCAGAATTGGCAGGTCCGCCACTGGTGCCCTGTGCTTTTTACAGATGAGAGCAGGTTCACCCTGATCACATGTGACAGATGTGAAAGGGTCTGGAGAAGCCGCGGAGAACGTTATGCTCCCTGTAACATCGTTCAGCATGACTGGTTTGGTGGTGGGTCAGTGATGGTCTGGGGAGGCATATCCATGGAGGGACGCACAGACTTCTACAGGCTAGACAACGGCACCCTGGCTGCCATTAGGTATTGGGATGAAATCCTTGGACCCATTGTCAGGCCCTACGTTGGTGCAGTGGGTCCTGGGTTCCTCCTGGTGCACGACAATGCCCGACCTCATGTGGCGAGAGTATGCAGGCAGTTTCTGGAGGATGAAGCAATTGATACCATTGACTGGCCCCCACGCTCGCCTGACCTAAATCCAATAGAACACCTCTGGGACATTATGTTTTGGTCTATCCGACGCCGTCAGGTTGCACCTCAGACTGTCCAGGAGCTCAGTGATGCCCTGATCCAGATCTGGGAGGAGATACCCCAGGACACCATCCGTCGTCTAATTAGGAGCATGTCCCGACGTTGTTGCATACAAGCACGTGGGGGCCATACAAACTACCGAGTACCATTTTGACATTTCTGCAAAATGGACAAGCCTGCCGCATCATTTTTGTACTTTGATTTTCACTGTGTCTTTGAATTCAGCCCTCTGTAGGTTGATCATTTTAATTTCCATAAACCAATGTGGCATCCTTTCGTTCTTAACACATTACCCAGCCCATATCAATATAGATATCAGCATGATTTCTTTCCCCGTTGAGATCTGAGGTGTTTTCAAAGTGTTTCTTTAATTTTCTTTAGCAGTGTATTACATTAAATTCTAATAAGAGGGTACTGACTAATGAATCTTCTTAGTGTCAGTCTTTCTCTCCATCCCTCTCTTCTCCTCTACCTCATTCTTTCATCCTCTTTTTCAGTAAGAGGCATCATTTCTGAAAGGTAAAGCAAAACAGCTGGGGGATGTTTATGTCCTTATTTTGTAAATGCATCTTCAAAATGAAGCTTTAATTGTCCTCTGGCATGCTTTTGGGCAGTCTTAACTTGACTATGATCGCATTCATACTTTGCAGTGGGAATCTGTATTGACATATGGCGCCTATTTTACATAATACTCAAACCCACAAGGGTACCGCTGTGGGTGCATGGGCACATCAAAACACCACTCATATATTCACTGCAACTTACTCTCCAAATCTGTATAAGCCACTGAGAGCTAGGAAGACATTCAGTAATCAATGACAGAGATTTTCCTTACCTCTCTAAACAGCAGAGTTATTTATGCGGTCTGACACCAATCAGCAGGGTGTCTCTCCTCCGACCCAGCAAGTCCTGGAGAGGGAAGAAAAGCTTTCTTTTGATTATTTATTCTAACCAGGCTGCTGTGTATTCATTATTTATCAATATCAAAACAGTGTTAATAAAGAGCATGTTACCTCATTTTATACCCGATATATTATATCAGTGTGCACAGCAAGTTGACCATGGTGTAGACATTGGGGGGTAGAACATTTCCCACAATTCTATGATTTATTTATGAACATTTGCATATTTAGAACATAGTTTTGAGGACTACATTCATCCTTTGAATTCACATTTATAGAAATAGTCTGATTTCTGAGATCCCTCCACTTCATTTTGTTTTGGTGATTTGTTTACTGTTCACTGTTTTGCAAGCTAAAACAAGCAACTTCTTTCAAACTTATCCACCTGTGTCTTAATTGATTTAAGATGGGAGTATTGTAATTGTCTCCATGTAACCACGATCATTCGCACACAAGATGCATTTACCTGTAGTACCTTACTAAGCTACCTATTTAGCTGGATACTTACACTTACTGTCTATGTGCACTATTTACATAATTAATATAATAATTAATTACATGATTGTTCACATTCCACTTTCTCACCTGATCATCTGTATTTCCAGAGCATGCCCCTGTCTGGCCACTGCCATCAGCACGCCTCTCCCTCCCTGTCTCTCTGTACTGCCTGCAGTGTGACCAAATATCACTATTTTACATAAAGAACATTGACTGATGACCGTCATGATCATTTTAATTAAAAACACTGAATAGTTTGCTTGTAATAATAGTTGTGTTTACTTTAATGTAATCATGCTGTTTAGCTAGCTATATACTAAGTGTATAAAGAACACTGTACAATGTACTGTAGTAACAGTTACCTGAAACATTAGTTATTGCCTTTCCTACTAGTAATATAATATTACCTATTTTAGTAAAAAAAAAAAAAAAAAAATACTTTCTAAGCTTTATAGGTAACTTAATGTCCTCCATTTGCTATCCTCCACTGACCGACCAAACAAAAAACTTGTGATTACCATCACAGCACAGAACGACCCCCCTCCCCCATATGATTTGTGGTTACGCTGCCCTAGAAGTTAAATATGGTTTAGCACCCTGCTTGTTACTTCAGTTAACTGTGGATAGGGGCAATTCATTAATTCTCTAATTTAGATTATGCCATGTTATATTAAAATTAAATCTTAGTTAAATTGTTGTCAGATTGGTCTTTAGCCTTTGCAAGCTCTTTTCCTGAAAGCTTCATCTACTCATTGTTATGTACTGTGTATCCACTTTACTGTGTTTTATTCAAATTATATTAAACTGATACTCAAAAGTTGAAAATAACTACTACTAAAAATGTTTCTACATCAAGTTTTCTTTTTGTTGCTGATCTGTAAATATGCTGCTAAAATCCCATTTTAAGTGTGTGTAAATCATGAGAGGTACTAAAATAAATTTCACCAGTTACCCGTCCCTTTTGTTGTCTTAGTGGTTCAGACTTGTAAGACTTGTGGTTTTGGCTTTCATTATAATTCCTGTAATCCTCAACTACATAGACAGACCCAATGGCTTTTGTAGTAGCGTTACATAATAGTTTTGATTTTGTAAATTCACAGACTGTAGTCTGACACAGACTCTGTTGATAAATGCTTGGACTTTGGGTATGTTTTGACTCTCAACTATAGATACTATATACTGTCATACTTGAATGTTCAGCACAAAGACATGTTACTGACAGCAACTTAAACACCTCCAAAGACACATCTTTTTTAATTTACATGGATTAGTTTACCAATGTTAAATGCTTAAGCACTAAAACCTGATTAGTAATTCTCCTTGTAGGTGGTTTTACCCTCCTCCATGTATATAATGTTTTACATCTTCTTATCAATACCATCTTTAAAAATAAATATAATATAATAAATAAAAAGTTCGAAAGCACAAATTGTGTATGTTAGTCAATGCAGACAAAACAGGTGGTGAACGTCTCTCCTTTTCTCTCTTTTTTACGTAACAAATAACACACACATTAGGGTATGAGCTAGTGATAGTGATATGTTGGGTGATATTTTATCATCTATGCAGCTACCCCAAAGGTTTTAACTGTGGTGAGAGTTTGTAAGCCTTTGAAGTGAGTAGGAAATGGACCAAGGATTTTCTTTTAGTGATAAGGTTAACTGTGCTGGGCTGTGAGAGTGCTTCACTAATTATTTGAAGCCTCCTCTCAGATTAGGGTAGAAAGGCAGAGCTTATGGACAGTCGCATAGCAGACAGTCAGACCATGTAATAACCAGAGGGCCAATATTTGCTCAAATCCACTGTAACACCTCAAAAAACAAAAGTGTGTAAAGCCCTAATGCTCAGTCTAATCCCACGCCACACTGCCTTGATAAACACCGACGCCACCCCCACAATGGGCACCATCTTTACTCTGGCAATTAGGCAGAGCTTTGGCCACCACAAATCCATCCGGATTCAATTATTCCCCTCCCATGTCTGTGGCCATTTGGACTTTTTGGGAACATGGCCAGCAGACAAATGTAGGAGTAACACTGCTGAAAGTACAGAGTTCTAAAAATCTTTTCTTTGTTTTTTTTTATGTATTCTTGCATTCCTGCAAGTTTGACAAGTCTATAAAATAAAAATGAAACCTGGGGAGCCTACAAACACTGTCCTGGTAAATATTTTATGAGAGCAATAAGCTAAATTTAATGCATTTTTCTCCTTTAGTTGTTTTTTTTTTGTTGTAAATGTTCCGTGTTGTATAAAAAACATTTTGCGGTACATCCTTCCTTCCAAGCAGCCCTTGTTTTGATCCACGCCTTGTGGGCCAGGAGTGTCTCTAGTGGGCTCTGAGTAAGAACTTAAAATGCTTTATGAAAGGATTTGATTTGCTCTGTCTCACTGCACCTCAAAGGCATTATTTTTACTTATTAGAAAGCTCACCCAGGGTAAATTGTGTAAGAGATCAAGGGTTTCTAGGGGTCTGGAGACTCTCATCTTTCTACTTGAGGCCTCTTTTCAATTGTTTTTTTTCCTCCACCTGGTCTCTCCTTGTGGAGTGGAAAAAAGATACTATGTGTATTTGTGTGCATTACGCAGCTCCCCCACTGTATGTGTCCCTTTGTGTGTTTGCATATTCCAGAACAACTAAGCGTGCATAAGTTTGGTAAAGTGGATATTCTTCACAGGTTTGAGATGAGAGCCCTCCTGGTTGTGTATACATCCACCCCCCGTCTCTTGGGTGGCTTGTTTCCCTTCCAGCAAATCACTGCTGTGGCTGTCATCTCCTGCATTTTATGTGTCTGCTGTATAGCCGCCTGTCAGCGCCTAACACATTCCTCTGTGTGTCTCCTCTCTTTTATCTGCAGATACCCCAGTGTCATCACAAAAAGGTAAGACAGCACTCCATCAGTCACCTGTGGATGCCCCTGCATTTTCAGATTGGTGGCATGTGGGTGTATTGCTCTGTGTCTGCGTTCTCAATTTTTGCTAATGAGATGAAAAACATTTCATGGTGTTGTTGATGTTGATTTGAAATTGAGTCATTCAGTGTTTCTGTTACAAAACAATCTGTTTGATTACAAAGTCAATCACTCACACCCACTGACACCTAAACTAAATTATCCTGCTATCCCGCAATGATAGACAGCCCACAGTCTGTGTTTATGCATCGCTTTCTGCAAGTCTTATGTTAAGACCAATCACAGTTTTGTTGAGACTCCTCCACAGTTTCATGTGTATGTTAATGTGAGGTTGGGGGAGGTGATTGTTTTGCATTGTGGATCCTTAGGGAGAGGCAGGAAATGTTTGTAGGAATGTACCTGTAGGCTGTTTTGATTTTGTAAGATGATGGGACCAGACAGTCAAACTGTCTAAACAGCTCCGGGGGTTTTGTTCTGAGTGGCAGCCTGCAGGTGTATGCACCGAGCAGTCCCAGCCCTCTTCTCTTCATAGTGAAGATACAGTAATGGCAGAGGGTGTGTCACGCTCTGTGATTGCAAAGCAGGAGCAGAAAATCAGTCAGGAGAACTCCCCGCTGATTTTGTTGAAACTTTCTTTGATTTCCTGCTGTGCTTATAAGAACTTAGGTGTTGTTTTGTATGAGCTCCTACCAGAACAGAACAGAACGCAGGTGAAGATGTTTCCATTGTCACCTGGATCTGATATATTGTGCACAACGTGTATATTTGAAAAACCTAAACAGCAGGAGTGTGTCACGACATTTGTCACCTTACAAAGTTTCAGATCTGTTGAAGCTGCTTGTAGATACAGTGCAAGAGGCATTGATAGGGTGTGTCTGTGTGACAGGTTACACTTAGTGTGCCCTCACCCACACACATACCGTTGTTAGGCCTATGTTTGTGATTGCAGCGTACGGTGCTGTCAGATGGGCCTATAAAGGTAAGTGATGTGGGTTGCCCGAGCCTCACTCTCTGATGAATGCTAAAGGGAGGCAAAGGCTGGTGTTGTGTACATCATCCCTCCACAGCCGCGCTCGCATATGTTTCTGAATGGAAGGGAGATAAGTAAGGCCACGCAACCCTGACAGTGAGTGAATGCTCACTTTTCTTAATCTGTGTGTGTCCGTGTCTGTGTGTTTGTATGTCTTCCTTTCCTTGCCCATTCAATATGTCCAATTCAAATCCGTTTAGTTAGAAGCATCAACAAAACGTTCACTGTCTCTCGGCCCCACACATGGAGTGCCATGTAGAGAAATAGCCCATCATATTAATTTATACACTGTGAGTTATAGATGGCTTTGCAGCTCTGACAGTGCCATCGGTTCTGAAGAGCCATGAGGCCTTGAGGCAAAAATGTGTACATAAACCACGTGTTTGTGTGTGTACATCTCTTAAAAGACTGGCATATAATTGTGTGTGTGTGTACCTGAGCATGAAAAAGAGTACAATGCTACAGTACATGTGTAAGACTGAAGGGCAGATCATACTATTTAGCTCCAGGTAGTACTCAGACTGTGGTTAAATAACCTTTACTGTTGTTCCACGCAAATATCATGATTAATACAGGAGGACCTCATTATAATGTGACCTTATTATTTAATTCTCTACTTCTGTAGAACATCTCCACTATCTGCCCCCCGCCCTAGTATGACATCCTTTATCCAACACCTCTCCACCTTCTTACACCCCTCCTCCCTCTCCTCTGCCAAATGAAGTGTATTTATGGCACCTGTGTTGGAAAAACAGTCTCTAGGAGACGTCCCTCTAATTTCATTTTCAAAATGCCAGCAATAAATTTATCAAATGGGCTGAATCGAATTGGAGTCACACGCAGTGTCATCCGTCATGGGCTGTCCCTCAGGGGCTTGTGGGAATACTCAAGCCAGCCAAAACCTCTGCTGGCAGGAGAAAAAGACTGAGTGTTTAGAAGGGAGGTGGGTCCTGGTAGGAGGGACACCAGATGAATGTACTGGAGAAATATGCTGAGAACAAAGATGTGCACGCATATCTTTAAGTGATTAGATGCCTATGTGCAAGCATGAATTAGCTTGTGCATGAGTGTGGATGCATATGTGTGTGTAGAGGTCAATGCTAATTCTTCAAGACATAGGCGCCTCACACTGGAATCTTGGTTAAGCACTTTGGCTGTCAATGTGCTGGCGTAATTATTGATTAATTGCAACATAAGTTGATTGATTGTTTTGCTCATTTTGCATTTGTAAATCCCTCTAAGTTCAAACATCACTTCGTGCTTCATCCCCTCCGCTGCCTTTGAAAACTCCAGGTTCACACGCTCTGTGCCCTCTCATTTCTCACTTCCTCATCCTCTGTACCTGACTTTTCCACCTTTGCCTCTATCTTTAAATGCCTTTGCCCCTGCTTTCCTTTTGTTTCACCCCTCTTTCCACCTGTCTTTCTTTTTTCTCCTCTCAGCATTTATCACTGTGCAGGTTAAGTCAGGCGTGAGTGAGGGTAAAGCAGCTTAGTACTAACAGGGCTAATGAAGTCAGGCCGTATTCCTCTGACGGGGATCAGTGGTGCTACTCTGTGAAGCCTGTCAGCGTTTAATGATTAGATGAAACATTCAGACACCTGCTACGAGAAGACAGGCACACTGATTTGTGGTAATACCCAACCATGGTCTCTCTAACGCAGATCCACAAACATTTATGCATGTACACGTACTCACTTCACAGACACATCTAGTATATGCACACACTCACGTGCACATGCACACATTCTCCCACCCCTCCCACTTCGCAAAGGTGTTGATTTATGACTCAAACATGGTATCAAGGGTATACACAGCAAAGTGATTGGAGGAAAAACAAATGACAGAGAGATTCCGAAACAGCAATCTGGCTATTGATCCCTGCTATGTGCAGGAAGGTGGGGAAAAAAAGTAAGCTGCATGAGAGATTTACCTCTTGCCTTGATACGCAGATTGTAAACGACTCCACACGCTCTATTCAAGATGCACGCTGTGATCTATGTTTTCTCTACTTCTCAATTGGCATGGTTGAAGATCAATCAGAAGGCCAACATCTCAAAACCTTTTTGAACATTTAAAGATGAATCTCTGATTCATTCAACATCTTTTTAGATTAGGTTATCCTTCTGACTCGGGCAGCCTAATGTGAGCTGGTGCTGGAGTGTGTGTTGTTAGTATGTCAGTAAGTGTGTCAGTGTCAAAGTGGGAGGGTGTTTGTTTGTGTGTTTAAATGCTAAAACTGAGAAATGGAGTGACAGAGGCAGCGGTTGGGTCAACAAGCTGCCTGTTTGTCAGAGTGAAAGGGTGCCTATGAGGGCCTGGCCGCTTTTTGCCCCATTAGCCACACATGCTAATTTACCTGTCAACTTACATCTACACAAGTAAACTACGCTCTTCCCAACTTCTCTCTCTGCTTCTCTTCCTCCAGTCCCCTCCTCTCTATCTCCCCCTCATTACATTTTGTTCAATATATCTTCAGTCCACTGCTAAATTGGAAACACATTCTGCCCTCACTCAGGAAATTCTTTCCCTCATGTGAAAGTACTTGTTTAGCTCCACATTGAAGAATCTTAGGACTTGATTTGAATTAAATCTATGTGCATTTCTGCTAGCGCGCGGCTCCCAGGCTCTCTCTTGGTTTGCAAAGCCTCCTTATAAGTACTTTGGGAAACTAGTTGAAAGTATAGTTTTACAAGGAAGAACTTTCTTCACATCCAAGTAGTTGAATAGGAGCAAAGCTACCATGAAAATAAGTATAGACTATTAGCTAGTTAGTTGTTAAGATTTCCTTTTTTACTTGTGTCATGCGCTGTCTGACACTATCAGCAAAAATTACCACTGAGGATTGAACACATTACATCCCAAATATAACCAAACATATGTTTGTCTTTTGACAAACAAAGCCTTCTGGTACCACACAATGAGCATAACGTTCCCATAAAGTCTAATGATTGATGTATCAGTTGTAATTGATCATTGTCAAGGATTGTTACTTATGCCTGAAGCTGTCTATTAACCTTTCTTCCCTCCTCTTGTGATTAAAGCCAACTTTTGACAGTACAGCACAGACTTAAAAAGAACACCTCCAAACCTAAATACAAGATACAGAAAAGCTGAGTGAGCAAAAACTAGACTACTGGTTTATTTTGGTGCTCTTGAAGAGCACATATCTATGCAGCATTTAGAAATGCCCACAGCTTAATTCTCAAAATTAGTAACTGACAATCACAATGTAGTAATCCTCATGTGATCTTCTCAGCAATCAACAGCCTCATAAATCCAGCTCCAAACAGCCTTTTTGACACCATTGCTACATCAGAGTGTGATGAGTGCTTGCACTGCTGTTTGGAGATATGATAAACAATGTGTTAACTACTAGCTAGGGTGTACATGATGATGTATGAGAGACCTTGTGTGGGCTCATGAAAAAAGTAATGCAATTAAAACCTCATCACGCTCCCTTGATCCTGTCCTTAACACCTATTTTTATGGAAATGTTCGGTGGATGAGGTGGAAGTGAAAGTCATTACCTGAAAGCTGTCATTGTAAAACCAAAGTTCTTCACAAGCATTGAAATTCATCCAATTTAGCCGGGTTTATCCAGCTAGATTTGTAACAAACTGACTACTGAATTTGAACGAAATTCAGCACAGCACTGACACAGACCCAGTTTTAGCAATAAATTGTGACAGAACATGGCCCATGAAAGAAACGTTCTCATTCGCACTTGATTGTCACTATTGATGTGATTTACTGCAGCTGTGATCCATTTTTCAACTTTATAATGCATATTTCCACACAATGCAATATATCATGCCACAATATATTTTTCAGCACTAATTGGTAGCTGTTGTGATAATTGTAGAAGTGACTGTGGTAATAGACAAAAAGCAATGTAGTAGGTAGGCTATACCACTGGGCTAAGTTGCATAAGTAATATGAAACAATAACTATGCTGTATTCAATTATGCAGATTTTCAGTCTTACAATAAAGGGATTAATCAATATCTAAGCACTTTGCGTATTCCAGTGTTGACCTTTTGTGGACTTCTATAGAATGTAGGCTTTAAAATACACATTCATTCACATTTCCCAGCATTAGAGAGCAGACCGGGTGCATACGTTTGTCAGTATTAATTCATCACTCCATTTGTTTCAGACAATGGTATTGATTAATGGATAGGATTTGTTACTTTGACTTGAGATGGAAAGGTAATTGCCTTAATATTGACCACTTCAAGTATTATGATAAGACAGAATTCGATTAATTTATAATCTTTAATGCTCTTTTCTTTTAATGCCTTTTATTCTTTGATAAATTAGACTCTGGTTCCCTGCGACAACAACCATGATTATTTGACCTTTTAATACATTTTTTTTTATTCATCTTTGTATTCTCTGCAGGAGAAAGGGGTCATTATACCATGATATCGCCTATATTGACTCAACCAGGCCAATTAATAAGTCCATGTCAAGCATATATGTATTTAAAATAAACAGAAGACACTGTAGGTTCACGGTAGACCCCCAGTGAGCATAACTGAAACCTCTGTGACAGGATTGGTGAAAAATTATATAGATAATGAATAGTGTCACCTGTGCGTGAAGCAGAAAGTAGCTTTCTTCTGCAACAATGTGAAAGGCTATTTGTTATTGCTCACAAGAGGCTGTTTGTTTGCCAGGCTAAACCCTGCAACATGTCCAATTGAGTCTTAACCAGAGATAAAGATAAAAATCACACAAAGAGAGCCTCAACAGACCCACATCTTAGACTCATTATGGTTGTCTGGGCATTGAAACATTTCTCAGGAAAAGACAAAGAGCAGATAAAAGCAGAGACAAGTATAACAAAAAGAATGGAGACAGAAGTAAACTGATCACCAATCTTTCTTACAGAATCCTGTTCTTAAGCCTCAGCTGCCAATTAGATATGAGAACAGCTTGTTCCCTTGACGGATGAACTTAATTTGATATTCTGTGGTCTGCTCAGTAGGGTGCAACACTGATTGCACTGGTGGATGGAGTTTTCAGGGCATCCATACAGGCTAAGTGTAATCAACTATCTAGAGATAGACTTTTATCATAATTCTTCTCTTTTTGGTAGAGCAGTTCCATTTAAAAGGTACATCAGCTCTGTATCTGATTGTGTGTGGAAGGTATCTGGAAGATCAGAACCTGGTTGCAAGCCCCAAGATGCACCCAGAACCAGAGCTGCAGTAATCCCATGGAGCAAATAACTCTGTCATGATTCAACAACATGGTATTGTCACAGGACTACCTGCTCCCAGTCACTTAGATGATTCATACATCTTTGTCTGTTTACTGACAAGACGCCACAGTTGGGCTTGAAGCCCTACAGGGCTGGCATTGCCAGAGAGGCGGGTGGCATATTGCACCCAGCAGGACAGCTCCTATGTAGGCCTGCTCGACAGAGGGATTTGGCCAGCTTGGATTAGCTCAGCAGGGTGAAACAGAGGTATACAGACGGGGAGGGACAGACAGGGAGTGGAAGACGGAGTACATCAATCTCTGCTCAGTACACAGACACCTGAGAAACCTGAGATAAAGCTGCTGAGAATCATGGAAAGTTCCTACTCTGGTGCACAAGTCACACCAGGGAAACATTAACAAATACCACCTCTGCCATTTGCTATAAACCCAGAGCCACATTAATTAGCAACAATTATGCACATTAGATTTCGCATTATCTTTTGAAATAGTTTTGCACTTTTTTACACTTTTGTATTTCTTTTAGATTTAACAACTACTATAGATGTCTGAGCGAGGACATGTGAATATTCATTTAAATGCCCATAATGAGATAAACACATCTCCTGACTCCACAGTCACACTAATTAAGCTGGATTTTTCTTTCTACAGTGCTGTGCTCTCAAACCTCGTCAACTGCTCAAAGGCATGTCAGCACGGTAATGGCAGATGGGTATTCTAAAGACAAAAAATAAATAAGTAAGTTGAAATGATAAAAAAAAGCACACACAAACAGGAAAGAAGCAGAGCCATTTGCCGCTGACAGACTGCTGAGGAAACGTGTCTTTATTCTTTGCTCAGGCTGGTTAATTTCTGTCCGAGGGATGGATCTAATCCAAGAGTTTATTACCAAACTTCAGATGCAAAGCCTTTTCGTTTTCTGACACCAAAGAGGGCCAAGAAAATGAATCGGGGTCTGGACAAATTGGCAGCACTCACACGAGCGCAGTAGAAAGAAATTCTCAAATGTAGAAGTCGTGTCTTCCTTCAGCTCCTCTCCAGCGTCTTTCAGACTTCCTCTGATAACTAGCCTAATT
The DNA here is from genome assembly GCA_036023655.1 of Nannoperca australis. NCBI lineage: Eukaryota > Metazoa > Chordata > Actinopteri > Centrarchiformes > Percichthyidae > Nannoperca > Nannoperca australis. The sequence continues at coordinate 12,390 of JAVQJD010014549.1, forward strand.
TCACCATTTACACAGTCACAGTGCATAGTGCTGTTGAGTGTATGTTTTACAGTACAAGCCAATGCACAGACACTGTTAAAGCAAATCATTATGACAAAGCTGTCGTCCCCTTGGGCAGATGTAACAAGATTTAGTTATATTAGAAGAGGGAGGCAGAGAGAGAGAGAGAGAGAATTGAGCAAAAAAGGGGATTATACAGTATCACATTGTTGCTGCATCAGGTATTCAGGCCCCATGTTCCCTTCTCCCCTCCCACCATTCCCAAGAATTCCATGGGTTCCCTCCCTGCTTTGAAGCCAAACGAAGAGAAGCTACATAGTCATTTGGAGACCATTGTACGGGAAAGAGAAGGCAACCAGTAAATACACTCACATCTTGTAACCAGAAGAAGAAGCAGAAGGGTTAAAGATATAAAAAGAGGAGAAAGAACAATCATCCATTAAATTAGATTATAATAAGTTACAAAAGTGTTAAAGGAGTGGATGATTAGCAATCCCCAGGCCTCTCTGGGAATGTTGCTATGCTCCCCTGATGCCCTGGGGCTCAGGGATTACCTGTCGACAAATGATAAAACAATATTTGCAAAATGATTAGTCTACTTTATAAGCTCAATAAAACAAACAAACAAAAATAATATGTTAATTCATTCACTTGGCATTATCCATGCATGTCTTGTGGTTCCCTTTGGTCACTTTCTCTTTGTGCTCACAGGGCCTGTCCTCTTAAGCTTAGCTTTTTGTGCCATTTTAAGTAACTATTTTATATTCAGCAGAAATCAGGATAACAAATTACTGTGCAAAGATACGTAAGTTTCCAGTCAGCCTGTTTACCCTGGAGAGTGAAAAGGCACCTAGGAAGCATGGTAGGCCTCAGAAGGATTATTCTAGGCTAATTTCAAGCACAAATCAACTCACAGCCATCAATAATTCATGTGGAAGTCTTTGAAAAGTAAACACTGCTTAGACCATTAAGAATACCGATTGGCACAATGCTACAATGGCACGAATACTGTACGCAACTTAACTCCCCATACAGAGGGTCTGTAGCCACTACAAAAAACTGCTTGTGCTCTATATGGAAATCCAATGCTCATTAGAGGAGGTAGAATCTTTTGCAGACCCATAACCAGTATTACCTTAGCATGGAATTGATGCTAAAAATGACAGTAGAAGGAGGCAATTAGAGTGACAGCTGGTGCTGGGATATGTTGAGTTTTGTGGATTGATCTCTGTCAGTTTTGTTTCTGTGCACATCAGACATATGGGCTCTCATTCAGTCTGTAAATGCACATAGCTCAAATGCTAAAGAGGATCACGCTCCCGCTGTATAGTTAATTGACTTGATTTGCACATTGACTTTCCCTCCCATTTACCCTCAGCCATTTTTTCTTTCCTTGTCTTTTATGTAGTTTTTCAAGGTCTGTTTGTGATATTAAGGCTATGGGGAGTTGGTGGTGTGGGGTATGTTTATGTAACTTTTAGCAATTCCCTGTCTTCAGCACTTTAAGTCCCACCTGAGCAACAAAAGATAGGGAGTGGTCTCTGTCTGTCTAAGATGCTCATTAGATAAAGAGGAGGTTCATGTACTGTACTTTCACCAGTGGCGTTGCAGTCTGTTTGTCTGTCTGTATATTTCTCTCTTTCTTGCTCTTTTCTCATCTTGCAATGCTCTGGAGATGGTCTACTCAGTACAAACAGCATCTGTCCGGGAGAATAATAACATCTATAATCGTTCCCCAGAGAGTCAGCAGTGGAGAAAAGATTTTCTTCTTTTATTTTCAACTTTGCAACTCATGATTTATAGATAGCACACACTGGATTTCCTCTAAATGCATCCATTTTTCAAATTATCAGGGATAACAAGGATTTTACATTCATACTCTGCTGCTCCATACATCTTTTGAAACATAGTCCACATACATCCTGAATATTATTAACAATTACATTTTTTTTTTTTTTTTACAGTTTTAGAATGTGTGGCACACCTTTCTTTAACACCTCTTTGAAAAAATTGAGAATCAAGACTACTCTCCAACAGGTAGAAATCAAACAGCCAGTTCCTGGAGGGAGCAACTCGTCCTTACAACATCGTACGTGGGGGAAAAGTATATCAGATTTCTATGGCAGGTTTTCAGGCATATGGATTTATGTCTGAATGCAGAGATGAGTGAGATAGAAAGAGTTGAGAGGTTCCTGGGTGGATTAAATTCTTACTTTGTACGTGCGTATGTGCGTCCATACAGATCAGTGTGCACATACTCGTCTGTGTGTTTGCATGACCATGTATGTGCACACTCCAGTGTATGAGGGTTATCACTCTTGTTGCAGCTCACTCCATTAGCGGGTAGGGATTCCTGTACTCTACTACTAGCCAGAGGAGACCAATTAAAGCCATTAGGCAGCATCAAGGGAGCCAAGCTGCTCTTAGAGCCTGCAGAGCTGGAGAAAGAGGGTTTCGACTGGCTCCATCCTCCTCCTTCAGCTCTTCTCCACCTGCAGATGGGCAGTATAGGGTGATTCTTGGACAATTACAGGTATACTACTAAATAATACAAAGATGTTGATGAATGCATTGCTTATAGTTATGCTTAATGTTTTATTTTTCTTGTTTAAATTTTTATTTCTTGTGAAGTGCATTGCATCTTTTGGCATTTATGTGATTGATACATAAAGATTATTATAATAGTTATTATTATCATTGTCTTCACATACTTAATCCACAGTTGCAGAATACCCTAGCCAAATGTCAGGTCAATCTATTACTCATAGTTATTCTTAAGGGCACTTTAGAGTCTCTGATCCAGGGCCTTTGGGTTGTGGGAGGTTGTTGACATTTCCCACAGGCTTTATGCGCATTGCATACCACATAAATTCTACCTTTATAAAATATATTTCAGTTCTTTTTAAACAGGAAAATAACTCAAATGTGTACCTTCCTCTGCTCTGATTCATGAGTATCCAACAGAGAATTAATTCAGCTTTAACTTGCTCCCAGTGTTCATAAGAGTGAAATTACGTCCTACTTTGGCAACTTCAAAGCCCCCTTTTGTGTGACCTTGTTTCATTAGATTGACAAAAAGTTTATCATTTGAAAGATACATTTTCAACATTATGATGATGCTTGTTTTAAAGTAGTTTTAAAACATTCCCATCCCCCTAATAGGAATGCAGAAAGATGTAGCAGAGATTCAGTTTGAGGCTTTCCCAGTGGGTGTTATTATTGTGCGGTTTTCCTCCAGCCTTCCACACTAATGCTCCTTTTGTCAGTGATGCTCGACCATGCTTCGGGGCTTTGTTATAGCATGGAGGCCGGAGATGTCATACCCTGTTACAAAATAAGGCACCAAATATGAACTCCCTCTTTCCCTCTTCACTTCTCCCTCCCCTATCCCTCCTGCTCTCCCCCTGCCCTGGGGATCACTGCTGTGGAAATAGATCCTGCTCCATAGTGTCTACTCAGTAGGTAATAACTCGCTGTTCGGGCTCAGATAAAGAGCTCCATTCATTAAAGTGGCTGCTCTTTCTCCACACGAGTGACACCTATCCCCCGGGAAAGCAGCAGTGAACCACAGGGTTGAAGCTACAGGCACAGCCTTCACCACCCCTGACTGCCTCCCTCCGAGCTATTTGGCGCAGGATCCTAACCCCTTCTACACACCAACTCCCTGAGCCTCATTCAATCGGATCTTCATTTCTTTCAGTGGGAATCCCTAATCTTTTTTTAACTTCATCCTTCATTTCCCTGCCTTCCTCTTAATACACTAGCTCATTCCCTCTATTATCCCCTTCGCCAGCTACTGCCTTCACCTGCACATCTCCATCTGCTGCCCTAATCACACATCCACTCTTTTTCCACTCTTGTCACTTTAGAGATTTCCCCCTCACTCGCTTTGACTTTCTCTTTCCCATTCTCATCTCCATCAACAGCTTTGATCATTTCTTTCCTTTATCCATTCTTTGCCATCTCCTCTCCCACGTCTTCCCTGTTCCCTGGTCCCTAAGCACTGGAAGTTGCTGATGCGTGTACCGGTCAGCGGTACTCATGGGTAAGGTGTAGATCATTCATCCTCTGGACAGGTATGTAATAGAGGCGGGACAAAGGGGAGAATGGGGACAGTGGGAGATCTCTGGAGGTTTGAGAATCAATTTCATCTGGAATTACCAGAGCAAAGAAGCAGTACCTATCCCTCTCTCTCTTTGAGCCTCTCTCTTTCTTCCTTTTTTTCTCTTTTTCTCTCAATCCCTCTCTTTCTCCCACTGTCTTCATTTCCACACCCTGCTATCTTATTCCTTCCTTACTGCTTGTACTGATCAGCTCACAAGACTCTCTAGCATTACACTAGCCAAGCAGCAGGATAAATCCCTACACAAATTAGAACACAGAAGCCATTATTTAAGTCAACCCCTTCTCTTGGCTCCAGCAAGAAAATTATAGTCCAGTGTTCAGAACAGCAGAAAAAAGAAAATACACACTTTTCTCCCTTCCACCAAATCTCCCCAAGTACAGTGGTGCATCAGAGCAAACCAATGGAGAGAGAGAGAGAGAGAGAGAGAGAGAGAGAGAGAGAGAGAGAGAGAGAGAGAGAGAGAGAGAGAGAGAGACCCCACAGAGATAGCCCCTCTAGTGCTAGTAAAGCTGGCCATGGCGAAAAGCCTGCTACACTTGTAATGGAGATCCAGTGGAGACAAACAGCAGAAACATGCATGCAAGCTCTTTTCAGTCACCTGTGAAATAGAGCTTTGGTTTAAACAGCCCGACATGCGCTTGGTACCTGTAGCAAAGACACGCATGCTAATGTCTTTAATGGCATGACCATCCAGCACAGGTTCCACTTCATAAACTGAAATGAATGGCTATTGGCTGACTAACACACCATTTGACCTGGCACACTAGAGGAAACGATCAAGTGGGAGACAATGAAAATTGCTCATCAATCACGACCACGGATGGTCAAACACTCTCATCTTGTACTAGTAATGTTCAGTGAATTGATTATGGAATGATGAGGTGGAGTAAAATGCTGCGTCTCACACATTTATAGCAGACTTAACGTTTTTATTTTTTTATTTATGATGGCCATAGAGGTATGCACAGATGTTAATGTTTCTACACAATGCCTGCAATCAAGTGTCAGTTCAGTGTATTATCTCTTATTTGGAAAGGAGACAGTGATAAAGTGAGATAAAGAATGTGTGTGTGAGAATTAAAGCAAGAGAGACAGAGAGGGGATTAGCAAGTGAAAGACACAGGGGGCTAAGGGAGGTTCTGCTGAGTGGGTTTTCCACTCTACCAGTACGGAAATGATGCATAACTCTACAGTATGCCCTTTAATTGGTGCTATTAATATCAGTTAAAGTTTTAATACCTATTTATTAAAACTTAAACTTTTTTTCTGAGGCCTAATGTGAATAGAATTATGAATCTCAAGGGCTGTGCTCTATATAAAGGCTCAGACATAAATTATTAATGCTCTACCACTTCATCTGCAAGATCTCACTCCTACAAGATTTGTTGAAAAGGAAATAGCCCAAAGGTCTAATATTAGGATGAATTTTCAACATTAAATACTCTACATGCGAGTTCCATATTTCTTGAATAATTCTGTTAAAACTGTACACGCCACCTCAAAATTGCTGGAAAGTTTTAGCAGTGCCTTGAACCTACTCATCATTAACTTGTGGAACTTGACAGGAACTCTCTAGTCTAAATTGGTCATGTATGAAATGTAAACAGAATGTGGAGGCAGACAGAGAGGAATCCTGATGTACACAGCAGCCTAATTTGTCTGTTTGTATCATTAAAGCCCTTTTCTCTGTCAGATAATGTGTGATGTGAAAAGCACTAGCACTTATCTGCCGAAAAAACGGAAATATGAACAGAGAAACATTTTAAGAGGGCACAGATCCAGTTAAACCCGGTTATTAGAATTAATTATGGTTCAAAGATTAGAAACTTTTTGCTCTGACACTGAGTTATCTGTAGTTTATAGTTTGAACTTTACAAAAAGTTTACAATATTCAGCGGGAAACAGAAGCAGCAGCAGTCGGAAATGCATTCACAAAGCCTGAGAAGGGAAGATAAAAGGGAAAGATACAGGATAAGCAGAACAGAACAGTGAGGCCATTTGTGACAACACAGTAGTATGTGTTGCATTAACATGAGCAGGGAAGATGGATTATTGCTCTGCACTGACATCAGCCTATTAATATTGAGAAGAATAAGACAAGTCTGGTATCATATGGAAATAGACACAATGAAAAATGTTGACAGTGAATATTTAGCAGATACAAAGAGGTTATTGTTATGTTGATGCATAAAATGGGTTATTATGTTTCTTTTATATAATTAGGGTGTTTAGGGATTAGGATATATGAATATAATTTGTAAGAGACAGATAAGTTGCAAAATCAGATAGTGACACAACTTTCATGGCATCTAATGCTTTTGGGATTTGGGTCCCCATCAATAGGTCATCATCTATTGTGGGTCCAACACCACACATATAAGAGCATTTAATTGACTTTCCTGGTAAAATTTGCAGGCACTCCTGCATGCTCTACTTTTCTTTCCTCTTCTCTTTCTTGTATCCTCAACCAACCCCCAGTATTCTATTTCATCACTTTCCTCATAGTGGTCCCCTGCACCTCCATCTCCACCTCATGGTTTCAGCTGGAGAGTATGATATGAAGCTTGTATAATTAAATATTAACAGGCTGCTGATGAGGGGATTGAGAGCAAGGGTGGGAAGAGGAGCACACCACTGACTCATCTGCCCTACTTCTTACTGTTAATGTCCACTGGGAATTATTCTTGTATCAGCTAACCTGCACTGGCACCTAAGAAGGCACAAGGGTAGCAGTGAGCTGTGCCAGAGTGGCACTGCATGAGCCAGGGTCAATCAACATTAATATAAATCCTATTGGGGGAATAGAATTCCAGGGTGGAGGGAAGCTTTCATTATTAATTAGCCTGTCAGATGCTGTTCTTATCTGTTTGGATGAGAGTGTTCAAAAGGGAAGTGGCTGCAGTATAAAGTTTTAGCTGTAGGGAAAATGGAAAGTGAATGTGGTAGTTGTCAACATGCCAGTTTCTCCACAGTGCAGACCAGGGAGTGTTGCATTTATTATTTGATTCACAAGTGAATCAATTAGCTCATAACACAAGTTTGTACACAACACACAAAACATGTCTGAATTATTAATCTTTTAATCAAATGCCAAGGAAACATTTGAAGTTCTAACTTTTACCCAGAATTTGATGTTGGCAGTCGTGAATAAAGCCAGATGACTTTTTATGAAGAAGCGCTGATTTTAATCCACTAACTATTATCATGTTTGTCTTCAGCTGACTCACAGCTTAACATGTACTAATAGCAGAGGAAAATGTGTAAACCCTCCTAAGGGACAATACATGTTCCAGTTCTGGTGTTTGTTGAAGCATTAACATACTCAAGTCCTCATAATCTCAACAATTAGACTTGATTAAACCAGGGTTTATGCAGTATCTGAGCAGTGTGAGTCGCGGATCGAAATAATGTTCCGTGGTCTCTTAGTTTCATTGTACATCATCATACTGTGTAGCAGATTTGAGATTGTAGTAATGGGCCCCTCATTATAATATGACGCATTAAAAGACATGGTAAACTTGAGGCAGATGCTGAGTTGTGCTGGCTGTGTGAGTGTTAGTGTTGCGTAGCGTGCTTAAGCTCTCTCCGGTACTCATTCTGATCCAGTCAGGCTATTAGAGACCTCTCTGCTCACACCTTATCGAGCAGAGTCTTTGTTTGTGTGTGTCTCAGTGCATTGCTCCGTGCATCAGGGCTGTCTTTTAAAGTGGACACGGGCAACGTTCCCTGCCACTGCCCCTTCATTTCTCTCTGTGAGATATCCATGTTCAGAGTGAACGCATCACGCAGCTCAAGGAGGCTGTGAAGCAATTAGGGCTCTCTGCCGCTCCTGGCATGTCAGCTCCAGTAAATAAAGCTCCCTGCAGCCCAAGGCGAGCTATGACGGGAGACAACACAGAACAGACTTCAACTCCAGCCACCTCTCAAATTCAAAGGGATGAACACCCAGTAACCTTCCTCTCTCTTCAACTCCTGCTCTGTTGAATCACAGAACCCAGTGGAGGGATTTGGAGGTGGGTAGTGGCGGTGTGTGTTCGTGTGGAGTATGCGATCTTCCATCTAAAAGTGACCACCCAGTGAGCTAATGGTCCCAGTGCTTTCTGCATCTCCAGCTGTGTAAGCAGGTTAGCCAACCTACACACCATCTTTGGCATGCAAACTTGTTTTGGTTTCACTCTGGCTCTATTCCCATAGCTTTTATGTATTTCTTAACTCAGTGAAGCGGGCGCTGGACTTTTGTTTTTCACGCTAATCCTGGTTGCCAGGTTGAGTGCTAAAAGAGACTTAAGCCAAATTAGAGATCAATTTACCAATAGTGTTAGGTGAATTTTTCGCCATCTCTCACCTGCTCCCCCTGTCTGATTTCCATTTATCTATGGAGACAGATGTGCCTGCCATCCACACACACACACCCTCAGGATGCAAAGCAAGTAATTAACCCCCATTGTGGTTTCTCTGAAGGGCCAAAGACTCAGCTCAAACTTAAAACTTAAGAGCTGATTAAAGTCATCTGCATACCACCACAGATGTGTCCCCCTTTGGAGTTTTAAATTCCAAATGTGTTCATTATTTGGTTTTTAAATGCCTCCCTGCGCCTCACAGGAGGCATATAGTCTAAGGAACAAAGTTGAGCCAGAGAGAGAAAACAAAGGGGGAGAAAGAAATTCGCAGTGAAAGAGAAGAGTAGATGATTTCCCCTGCTAGCACTCTGGCTTTAAAGAGTAAACATAATAATAGTGCTCACCTATTGGTGTCTGGGGTTTTGCGGAGGCTCTATTCACACTCGGTATTACTATGGGATGCACAGGACCAAATACATGCTTGGTATGTATCTACAGAGAGGGGAAGCCAGAGATGAGGGGGAAAGTCTCACATTAACACCATTAATGACATTTTTACTACTAGCACTACTACTACTACAACTACCATTAATCATCATCATCATTAGACAATTTCAAAGCACATGAAGTGAGTTTCTAAGTAAATGACAACAGAAAAGATAAAAATTAAGAGGGAAAATACAAAATATTAATTACTAAAATAAAACATGCAATAAGCAGTTCAAGGACTATTAAGTAAAGCTAGTTACGTAAATGTTTGTTTTTATAAATGGGATTTAAAAGATTATAGTGACTGAGCCTGAACTCATTAGTAAAGTCATTCCAAAAACAGAAACTTAATGATGGCAAAAGCTCAATAATCCCGTGATTCAAACACAACATGGAATCAAAAAATCTATTTTTCTGTCTTTGACATCATATTTGTATTCTATTTAAAATTGCTGCCATAGATCTAGGTGTGCATGCTGATGCTAGTACTTCAGAAGTGTTTTGTGTGGGTTTATTAGCAATACCGCTTGTTTGGTGGTGTTAATAATGTAATTCTGCTAATGACAGAGGTAATTGCAGTGGGAGAGAGAGGACTGGCCTGTTTGTTGCTGAGCTTGTAAAAGAATGGCTGAACATGCACCTGCCATCTCCAGAGATACTCATTAAAGAGGAGAGATGCCAAGTCCCAACATCTCAGTTCCCCCTTGCAGACACACAGTGGAAACTGTAGACAGCGTAGTTAAACATACCCACATACAAGCAAACACACTCAAACACACACACACACACACACACACAATTTGACAATCATTATTTCCTTTGTTAAGATTCTTATTCACTGTTCACATTTTCCAATTCCTTAAAAAAAACATTTACATTTCTTTCTATATTCACTCCCCATCTGCAGTGAGAGTAATGCAAGTCAAAGTGTGAAATTACAACCTAACACCATCTCTTCCTCTCCAACGTAAAACCAGGGCAGCAGATAATGCAGCAGAGTACTGACTCACCTTACTGTCATTAGCTATTTTCAGAAACCTCCTCAAATGTATACTGATTGAACAAGAAGAGATGAAAAAGAAGTATGGATGTCAGATTTAGTCTACAGTCCTGCCCTCGCGGTCAGCCATGTAGATGAATATTGGCAGATCAAAGCATGTTGAGTGGATAGTGTGTAAAGAGTGAAATAAGATATGCTTGCTCAGTGCAAACATATATACCTCACACCACAATTTGCATTAAATTGCATCTGGCATGTTTAATTTGTGTTTAGTCCTAATGCCACATGAAAGAAACGACATGTAAATAAGTTCATCCTGTAATTATGGCAACTCATTCCAATCAACCTAATCTTTTGAAAGTCACTTTTATCCAAACGTAACAAGAGTCCCAGAGAGCATGTGCATTGGTGTTTAATGCTTGTGTCGTGCTTGGGTGAGGGGGCTCTTTCGTGAATGTAGATAGCTCATGAAGAGAGAGCGGATGAATAGAGAGAGGATTTTGAACTTTCAACCGTCTCAACTAATTGGTCCGCCAATTCTTCTCCCTTCCTGCTGCTTCTCTGCTGTACCACCACAACCCTTTTAGTGAAATAAAGAGTGCTCTCGCTGAGTCTGTCACCTCAGTCTTTCACTGTCAGTCACGTCTCTCACGTCCCTCTTGAACTATTCTCTTCTCCCCTTTTCACTTTCCTTATCTCTGTCTTTTAAAGCTACTCGTCTCTATCACCCCCTCCTGAATCATTTGTTCGATGTCTTTGATTTCTTATTTGAAGCCAGGAAATGAAAGGTTAGGCGCTGGGATTGTTAGCAGGTTGGTTCCGGTGTGGCCAGGTTTAGGCCTGTCAAAAGACCTCTTTAAAGGTTCGACAGGAAGAGCAGGAAACACGGATGAAAGAGCAGAAGATGACATTTGTCTCTCATAAAAGTTAAGCATCATCATTTTTCCACATTTTGCTGTTTTCCGTGTTATGCCCTGTCTTTTGACAGCATGTTTTTCCTTTAGCATCTTCAAACAATGTAACAAATTAGACAAAGTCTATCTGTTTTGTTTCAAACAGTATTCAGCTTTAAATGTAATCTTCACTTTCTTACCCGCTTCTCAAAGAAAAGGAAATACCCAGGGATCTTTTCAACCACTATCTTCAGTACTGATTTTCCTTCACATTGGTGGTTTGCAAAGAGGAGATTGATCCCAGTAACTTTGTGTCTTTGTGCTGCTTATGATCAAGACAACTTAAAAACTGAGAATAACACAAAAAGAAAGTAACGAGGTGCAGATATGGCAACCAGAGGTTATGTATGAATGTAAGGAATAAGAGAATAGTGTCAGGATACATGGTACAAAGCTTTGTCTTTCAAAAGGTGTGTATTTGCTTTTTTATCCATTTGTGAGTGTGTGTGTCTGTATTAGAGAGCCAGACAGTGGGGAGTATTTCTTTTTGTAAGAACAGTAACACACAGAGTGAAAAGTGTGAAATATGAAATACTGAATATTAACTTTTTTTCACTGCTGTTCAGATAGATAGATAAATAGATAGATAATTTTGCTGACATGGAAGCCCCCTATGCATCGTTCTTCCTGTCTGGGTCCACTGTGGCCAGTACTGGTCATTCGACCGCCATGACAACGAGAACCTTACCCTATTCCCATATCCGCCCCAGACTAGTTCACCCTGAAAATGTCATATCTAATATTGACTCGTTTTAGCATGAAACTTTAATTAGCTGTCAGAGTGGAACCCAACCAGACACTGTCCATAAAGGGTATATCCGGTCTCAAATTATTGGCCTTGTTCTTCTTTTCCAGACCCATTCAAATGCATCTTTCACTTTCTCTCTTAAATTCCCTTAATGTATGGCTGTATAATATTTCATATCTTCATCCCATGTGGCTTTACATTACAATTTCCCTTACTTGAGTTTCAGCTTCTCTTTATTTTCCATTCTCTTTTTCTGTGCTGCTGCTCCACCTCTCTTTTCCTTTGTTGTAAGTCCTCCTGCTGTCATCTGATTGATGCCTTTGCCAGTGTGCCGTGTACTTCATTACTCTGATTTTACCATGTCTCAGGTGGGCTTGGCACTGGGGAGACTGTGAAGAACTAGTAATGTGTCAGTGTTGGTTGGGGGCATGGTGCCCTACTGAGCAAATAAAATCGCCCAAATAACATCACAAAATTGCCACCTGTCAGTGCTCCTGTGACAGTAGCCTGGAAAGAAAGGGTTGCATGGAGACCATTCTACGATCCTAGTGGAGACAAATATTCGCTCAGACCGTTGGGGCCAAAGGACAGAAATGCTGTATGGTGGAAAAATACATATCATCCTCCGGACACACATATTATATCCAGACAGGATTTACAAATGGCAGAGGTGGTACAGTATATTTGGGATTACTTTAGACTGAAATGCCTTTAACCCTTGTCGTTTCTGTTGAAATGTGTTATATTGTGCTCTCAGCACCAGAAAAAACCCTCTCTACAGACTTGTGTGCAGTGTAATTACAGAGTTAGTTGCGCTCCACTACTCTCTTATCTCTTCTATTGGGACAAGAGCCACATGAATGGACCCCTCTGTTCCCCATCCTCTCCAGCAAGCACCAAATCACTATCAGTAATAGATTTGCTTTCAGTCTCTCTCTCTCTTTATCTCTCTCTCTCTCCCCCTCTCTCTCTCTCTCTCTCTCTCTGCTTTCATTCATGGAGTCTGTAACATTGCTGTGTTAATTTATCTGTTAAAGAAATGACTTTCAGGCTTTCACGCATAGTTCCTGTTATGAAAAAGTTACATGTGGACTCTGTGATCAGGGAGACGCATAGATTATTTGTCCATTGGTTCCACTGGTTCACACACTATTCACTAAACATTGTGCATAAGGGTTTCATATTGTGTGTGTCTTTACTGGTATTGTGGCTGCTTTCATTCATACCTGAGGCATGCAGAAAATGTTGCAGGAAAATTCTAAGTAGACAGAATGCTTCAGCAACTTTAACACTCAAACATGAACCCAACATATGAAATACTTTACTGATTACAGTGACTGTCTTCCTTCTCCAGTGTGTGTGTGTGTGTGTGTGCCTCACTGTGAGGTCTGTTTGTGCATTCAATAGGAACTAAAACACAAATGGACTGTGAATTTTGTGTTTACAACAGCCTTCACTGCTGTTTTGCCTCTTTCTTTCTGCTGAGGACAGCAATGGGTGTCAAAATATAGTGGAGTTTGACATCCTGACGCTGCTTGAATCGCAGGCCAGAGGCTGTCAGTTCACTGAGAGGGAGAGGGAGGCTCAGTGCCTCGTTTGAAGGCCTGTCTGTTTGACATCGCTTTTCCTCGCCATCTGACTGCATTATCTGTATTCTCATGCAAAGCCGGTATAACTCTGTCATTCAGAGCATACAGCCACTGCGTTTCTGTGCTTGTGTTTCTCTGTATGTGTGCGTTTCTGCACTTGAACACCTACAAAGGACCTAGGAAGTGTTAACACTGTGGTTTTATTCAGTGAGGAATCATAATGAAGTATTGCTGCTTGTCTTCCAGCACTTCTGCGAGATTCCCATCTTAAAAAGAAATGGTATTACTCCATTTGAGGGGAAGCCATGGTAGGAGAGGCGGAAGTAATGCTGGACATGTTTTTCTCTGACATTCTCCTGACATACCTGTCATTTGAAATACCTATAATGGATGTCTTCGTGCTACACTGACAGTGTGAGAGGGAATAGGTCAACTACAATGTCTGACATTTTCTCAGCATTAACTAGAAGTCACCCAGTCACACAACATTTCACTATTTAAAAATCACATGTAGGATGCTGTATGACCACATAAACACACACTACCACAGCCTTACTTGATTCCACTGACAGCTTCCTACGTTTTGCTGCATATTAACTTTGACAAATGTGCTAACAAATACAGTATCTACTACAAACAGTAGAAAATGTGGAGGTGACGATAGCAGCCATGCCAACACTGTGCTTGCTGTCTGTTGTCGCCAAACTGACAAACGTGATATTAGTGAGAGGGGTGTTGTCTTCAAAACATCGCTTCCTCCAACACACATTTTGTTCAAAACTGTGAAAATGTGTGCGGATTGCTTTTTGCTTGCTTTTTCTACTATTTCTCACATTCTTGTTTTTTTCTCTTCTGAGCAATTAACGTGCGAGTGAACTTGCCGGCTCTGCAGATTCCTAATAGCCTGTCCTTGACTCACTAAGAAGACAGATGCACTTACTGTTTTGGAGAGCAGAAAACTGTTAATTGAAATCAGAAAAAGGGGAATGAGGCAATGTGTACAACACATCACAGTTCTCTCTAGAAGTACTGTCAAACAAATTGTCTGTCTGCTGATAATGTAATAACACAGCTGAACAAAGCATTCTCTTCAAAGACATGGCAGGAATAGGATGAGGAGAAGAGAGTTGTGTTAGCTCATTTTTTCTCCAGGCTTGACAGTTTTTATCAACAATGTTTCAACATGGATAAGAAAATCATGTTTGTAGGTTCTGCGCTCAATCTGCCCTCTGTCCAACTATTTGCTGAGCTGCGCAGCACATGAAGAGTGTTTTCCCCCTGTCTAAACTGCTATGTTTGCAAAGAGAATTGTGCTTGCAGAGGCTTTATTTGAAATTTAAATATATCATGGGCATGCTTTTAGCAGTTGAATAATAATCTGCTTCAGGAATGTATTTCAAGATTGAATCTGAAAGGCCCAATTTAAAATTGTATATAATAACATTGTCATTTAAAAAAAGTTTCAAAATGTTTTTTCTCTCTTACTCTAATTAAAGTTAAGCTTTCTAAGCTCACTTCTGGGCAGAAAGGACCATTATTCACACTTCAAGTTTTGTTTCCTATGAATTATTTGGCTTTTGTACATTTTATTATACTGTAGCTGTATGGTGCACACTTGTATAATACCCTGTCTGAGGAACAATATCTTTCAGAGAAAGAACAGGTCGGGATTAGTTTAAAATTAGAAAGAATTTATAACAGCAAAAGTGCAGTGTTATAGACAGGTGACAGACTTGTGATGGGTGACAGTTGGGGTTGAAAAGTATAACAGAAATTCAGAGATGTGAGACTACTGTGAAAAAGATGGTAACTTTGACAATCTGACTTTGTGTGAATGAGTCGCTTAAATACCGCAGGGCTGATGAGAGAGAGACAGGTGATAGAGGTGGGGTCACTGCAGGCCAGGAGGGAGTGGCTGGATGTGGGAGTTAGACAGAGTCAGAGGGCATCTCGTGGACATGTAGAAAATGGCCTGGACAGGTTTGAGAAGTGGGAATGTGGCTGGAGGGAGGAACAGAGATACCCCAGACAGTATATGACATAGTGTTTGTTCCCCTGTGTTGAATTCATTTCTCAAAACCAATAATTATATCACAAAAAATCATAATCTTGCTCTTCTTATTTCAAATGTTAGTTGCACACATTACATCCTTACTCTTACTTTAAGAATCAATTTCAGAAGCAGCTTTGCATTTGCACTCCTTTAATGTAATTTGTTTTGTTGAAAAGATTGTGCATTTCTTTCAAATATTTGCATTTAGAGTAGAAACCATGACTGCCACACATTTTGTGAAATTACATACTTACTGTAATACAGTAAGGTTCAAAAGGTGACTTGTAAGATACAGTAGTGATGGGCAGTCTATTCAGAACTAGTTTATCATTGAACTTTCAAGGCTTTTAAACTCAACACAAATGGAGGTGATCCTTCTGCCGAGGAAGAGCAGAGAATGGCCTTAGGCAGAACATTCACCTTTGACATGGAGAATATATTATCTTAAATACAGCATGCTTTCTACTCTTACCATACACATCTTGCTTAACATAAGACTGAGAGCAGCAGAGTTGCTCATTAGAGCCCAATTTGTTTTTCTGCTGGGTCTGGAGTGGACAGGGAAAAGCAAAAGATTGTGTACGCTGCTGGATATAATTCAGACAATTAACAATATGCATCCTGAATGTAAAAGGTCTAATCCATTTAACATACTCTGATACATCCATACATTATTGGTTCACCTTAGATCTGTTCTCACTGCAATTGATTTGACATGAACTTCGCTTAGAAAGTTAGCATGAAAAATTGCATGCATTATGCGGAATACCGTGTGTACTGTGTAGCTGTCAGCTACTATGAAATCTGAAGGACACTCAGCTTCTTGCATCCATATTATTGTAACCCATCCCACTCATCACAATATCTATCTATATAGCATATCAAAAGTAAACAGTGTCCTTATTATTCTCAGACTAGGCTTTCACATTCTATATC
The DNA here is from genome assembly GCA_036023655.1 of Nannoperca australis. Classification (NCBI taxonomy): domain Eukaryota; kingdom Metazoa; phylum Chordata; class Actinopteri; order Centrarchiformes; family Percichthyidae; genus Nannoperca; species Nannoperca australis. The sequence goes on from JAVQJD010014549.1 coordinate 28,624, forward strand.
TCCTTTAGGGCAATCCACTAATTTCATAAAATGTAAGCAGATAAAGAAACTGCAGTGGCTGGGCTGTACTCCTTTCTGCTGAGATCCACAAGTGTATGCGCTGAACTGAACCAAATTTAAACTGCTCTAATATATTAAATAATAAATATTTATATTAACATGCAATCAAATGAAAAAAAGGCATGGAAGAATGGATAGATGGACGAATGTAAACATACGACATGGACACAAGTGATATACATTCCTGCACATACACTACTGCACCATAGGACCAAAATATACACACCTGCCCCTCTCTGTTTTAATATTCAGATTCAGTATGTGTGTATTTGTCACTTCTGGCCAGCACATCATTTCCTCCAATTTAATTGCATTCTGGTAATACACACACACACACACACAAACACAAGTCATAGCAACTGCATTAGAGGAAATCCCACTGCTCTAAGAGTCACAGGAACAGAGGTGTTTTGTGGATTATGGTGTGCGTGCTGTCTCTAAGAGTAATCTCACCTCCAATGAACTGATGGAGCTACCGAGGAGGAAACTATATCTCTGATATCTGAGACATACAGCCAGACTGGACTTAACCACTGCCACCGCACACTGTACACTTACAGAGCAATCCCTAGATAGATCTGAGCAGCCCTGGAGATCCTTCTGTTCACATCTATCTTCCTACACACTCTCACACACACGCACACACACGCACACACACACACACACACACACACACACGCTTGACACACATTGGTGTCATGTTTCTGGATGTCAGCATTTATCAGGCCAGGGGCCAGACATAAGGGTCCGTAGAGGGCTGTAGAATCAGTCAGTATTGATCTCAGCACTACATGACCCATACTGTACTCCTGAACCACTATCTTCTATTACTGGAGTCCTGGAAGAGCTACTGCAATGTGCAACAATTGCAACAACAAGTTCACTCACTGTGAACTCTGCATGGCAGAAGAGAAATTCAAACTGGTATTCACATTATGGGAGCATGCGTATGATGATTAATGATTAGTAATGATATAATGATGAAACTAGAAGTGCAGCCACCAATCATTTCTTTCATTGTATGGATTTCTAGTTAAATAAGAAAATGTAATTAGTACAGATTAGTGTTTATATTCAATAACACTAAATAATAACATTTTCTGTGGTGTGAAATTAAGAAAACCACACGTTTTCAATAAAGCAAATGGTTGGTATTTTTACATGTAGAATTGATTATCATTGATCATTGATTGATTGATTCATTTTCTGTATAAAACAATTAGCTCATCAAACGATTAGCTGTTTAAGCATGAATGAGAGAGAGAGAGAGAGAGAGAGAGAGAGAGAGAGAGAGAGAGAGAGAGAGAGAGAGAGAGAGAGAGAGAGAGAGAGAGAGAGAGATAG
>JAVQJD010014551.1:0-16500 GCA_036023655.1 Nannoperca australis
GAAGCTAATACTGGAGAAATATGATCCCCCTTCCTGGTTCTTGTCAGTAAACGTGCTGCAGCGTTCTGGATCAGCTGGAGAGTCTTAAGGGACTTATTGGTGCAGCCTGATAATATGGAATTGCAGGCAGCTGTTTTCAGTGAAAAAGCTCAATTCTGTCAAAAAGCTGGGTTTTTTCTCAGGAGTTGGTGGAGACCAAACCAGAGCCAAAAGAAGAGTGAATATTGGACTTAAATTTATCAGGTGGACAAAAACACAACTCCAAATGACTACTAATGTCTGCTCAAACAATTTGCAAACATGTTTGCCCTATCAACTTTATAAGCTGATAATATGTCAATGTTATGTTTAAAGCTTGGTAACCGCATAAACTATATATAAAGATGGACAACATGATAAAGCGTTCACGATTGGTTCCGGCAGGGGAATGGGTGGGACCTCGATACCGCATTTCATTACTGTGTAGACTCCGGCACCGAATCACGTCATTTTGTACATTGAGAGGAAGTGGAGACGCGTCCTCCATCTTTATTACTGTCTATGGTTAGCCACCAAGTGGCCAAAAAAAATAAATTAATGCAGGTTTTAATGTTGCTGCTGTGCACCACAAACAAAATCACTCACCTCCATTTTATGGAAGTGGAGACAAAAATCTCAAAGACACATATCCCAAAACTTGGACAATTAAAACCAAAACTATCTGCATGGATGACACCACGACAGGTAAGTATTTTATTTGAGTTAGCTGGCTCTAAACTAACTGATATCTATCAGTAATTGCAATCCTGTTCTAACTTGTCCTGTACACATTTCTGACTCAGTCCACTGCACACACCAGCCCTCATCCACGATTTGTTAGCTACAAGCTATGTATTAGCACCTGGCTGAGCAGTCACTGAGTCTGTCATACTGATCAGCGCATACTGTCATTCCCATTCCATCAAGTTGCACTGTGGGAAAGTAAAACCTTCCTGACTACACCTTCAGTTTCTCCAGGCTCTGTCTGAAGTTTCACTTCACTATTTTCTAAAGACTTAGAAATAAGTCGTACCTAAAGTTTTTTTTGGTTAGTGTAGAAAGGTATTGTTAAGGTTTCAGCTAAGTTGGTCTCAGGGTTAGGGGGGCAGTGGGCTGAGCAGGCACCTAGGGGAGCTTAGCTGGGAGGGAGCTGCTCTCCTGCTGCCTCACTGAACAGCAAATCAAACCAGATGGGCTCATTTATGGACAATTAGCAGTGTGCTGTGAATGGAGCACCACTGACTCACCTACCCTTGTTATTATTATAGCTTTTATCTGAGCTCAAGAGAAACCTAGCGGCTGCTAAGTTGAGGTTTTGATGCATATTTGACCCCAGATGCGTGTGGAAATTGGTGCTGGTCCTGAGAATTGGAACAGAGGTGAAGCGTGATGAATAGCTTGGGGAATTTTGACGGTTATCGGTGCTGTGCTGTATGATTGAATCACAGCTCCAGTTTGGAGAGGGGTTGAAAACTACACACACATAAACTCTACGCTTCCAGCTTTACCGCTGAGCAGGAAAACACAAAAACAAAGGTAGCAGGGCTGCTGTGCGCTTTTCTCATGCGACCCTCTCACTGCAGAGACAAGAGTGTCCTGTTACTGAAAGGGAGGATTGAGTCCTATACAGGAATGTTGCCTCACACCCCCCCTCCCCACTCTCCTCTAATCGTTCCCTCCATCACTTACTTGGCCTTTGCTTGACTCCATCTGTGATGGTCCACTTCACTTAACTCATAAACAATGCCCCCAGCCCCTTCCACACCTTCATATTTCTGCCTCTTACTGCCTGCCTACCTCCAAGTCATATCAGACCTTTTAATAGTAATTAGTTGAGGGACTGCAGCACAGTGAGATTTTTCCCTAATTCCTCCCCATCTCTGGGAGAAGGAGAAATGTAAGGTAAAACTGTGTTCTTAGGAGCCTGCTGAGATAATGACAGGCTCTTCATACACATCCAAACAAAGCCAGGACTCGGAGGAGAAAAAAATGCCTTTTTGTTTGTCTTTATTGTGTGCATTACAAGAGAACTACATGAAAAGGAGCAAAACAACAGCTGCTGTACCCATCTATTGTCTGAGTACAAACTGAGGGTGATCACCGTTCACATCCATGCAATTACAGCAATGAAAAGACTGTGGTTCTTTGGGAAGGTTCTTGCTGCACCCAAAACACTGGACTCTACCTCTGAGCAGGGGTGTTCTCTCACTGAGAAGGGAGTTTGGCGCAATGGTATGTCCCGAGGGGTATCAGCCACCAATGACAGCTCAGCGTCATTTGAAAGCCTCTCAATGAAAACTCCTACCTCTAATTGTCCCTCCAATGCTTATCAACGCTGCCAATCCCAACTAGAGCGGAAAGACAGAGCAATTTTCCCATTACAGTGGGAGCAGAAAATGGAGAAGAGACAAGGAGGCAAGGGAGCCCAGAGTCTCCAGAGAGCAGTGCAGATGGCTTCATCTCAAAGTTCAAAAACACAGACAGGAGGGATGAGGGTGAGGGATGTGAGACACGCACACTCACAGGCACTTGTAATGTCCTTGTGCACAAATACACACATTCACATGCACAGGCGGAGGCACAATTCGTGCACTCTGACAACATGCAATCAATTAGCTTTTAACCTCCTTTCTGCAGCCAGTTTCTGCAGCCACGGTCGCACAGAGCATTCATTTCAATGAGTACTGAGATCATGCCAGTTTTAAGCCTGCTGACCCCCTGCCACAGTGGTTAGATAAGCCCACTCCAACACTGTCTGCCCCGTGCTTTGATCTCCCACAACCAGCGCCAACGAGAGGCATTCACGTGTTTGGATTTCCGCTCCCAATATGGAAATTTACATTCAACTCAAAGGTAGAGCTGAATTTCCTCTTCAGTCTGCGGTTGTTGGAGCACAAGAATGCAGCGCCACTGTGCTCGAATGGTTATGACAACAAATGGCATCCTGATAACATCACAGAGGCCTGGATTCAACCTGAGCGTTGCCTGCCATCCCAGCAGTGATGAGATTAATCTGTTTACCTGCTCTGTTGATGGAATGTTTATTCAAACACATGCAACTGTGTATACAGTTCACCATAGAAACTCGGGTTAAAAATGATACATGGAGCATTTCGTGTGTGTGTGTTTGGATTAGAGGTTGCCTTTACTAAACTCTCCCTTTATTATCAAAGCAGACATCTTTAAGTGTCTGCCGTCTGGCTCCACTAGGCTTATCAGTTCCTTATTGGCTTACACAATTACAGAAAACACACACAAAGTGTGCAGACACACTCAAAGCTATGCTTGTGTGCCCTCATACACACACATGCAAGCAGCCCACTTAAATTCAAAATAGATCAACTTAACCTCCTCAAGGCAGCAGAGTGGCTGCACAGACCATTACAGCATAATGTCTCACAGGCATAACAGACAGTGACAACTATATGCTGGTTTTATTACAAAAATCCATCATAGCATTCACCTAGCAGCCCATGAAGGGTGAAGGGTTTCAGAAGTCCATAACAACAGAACAAGAAAACAGAGCAAAACAAGATGGGGCCGGAGATTCGTGGATGCTGTTGCATGCTGCCTGATCTAGCAGCACTTTTGCTAACCTCGCCTGGAAATAGAAAGTATAGTTCAACAGCAGATCCAGTCAGAGGTGCACTGATTCGACAAACCGCAAACTGTCAAGTCTGTTTTGTGTGCTCCTTCACGCATCCAAGAGTTCAACAAACCAGTAAGGGGCCACTTGTCTACTAGGCTTTTCTCAGTCCGTCTGTTTGCCTCCCCCCCGTCCTACAATCACCACACAGACACACATCCATGGCCTCCTATTGTAGTGGCTGTGCAGGTGTATGGGTGCTGATAAGAAGCATAGCTGCCCCATGGTTCATTAAGGTGAGGCTGCGTTGGGCGAGCCGTGCCCTCGGCCCTACTTTGGCATTTCTAACCGAGGGCAGTTCTACTGAAGAGGGCAGAAGCGACGTCACTTATCAAGCTGGGGACAGAGGAGCAGGCACTTAGCAGAGCCACGGAGACTTGAACTCCTAGCCTGCATCACAGCATCTCACCCAACGTTGTCTGGCAGCCTCACTTGAGTCAGGAAAACCACAGTACACCAGTGAGGCCGCGCCCCCTCTCTGAATCAGTTGCTGTACACCTCTCACCCTGCTCTGCAATGATATCTCTGTCTGAAATGCCAAACCTCACACACATATATACAAACCACACACTGACATTTCAGCTGCACCCCTTCTGATCAACGTACTCCACTGCTTGCATTTGGCTCTTCAGAATTGTATAGATGGTTGTAGGCTGTAGGTTGTAGGTAGAGGTAGGTAAAAGAATGGGGTTGCACTTGTCAACAGAAGAACATTTTGAAGTGAAATTTATTTTACAAAGGGCAAAATGTCTGTGGCACTTCCAGTGTTTGTGGATAAGTAGTTCAGGTCTATCTTATATCAGGTATGTGTTGATTGTAGATACAGTGAACTGAACTATATCATATCATACTGTGTTCCTATAACACAAGCATTCTAAAGTTGTGGCCCTATTTCTACATATTGTGGGGTATAAAGGACTAATACCAAAAGTTTGGGAATTGGTTCAGTAACTCACCTCTGCTGGCAGCTGCAAATGAGCTGCAATGTAATCCTTCTGACCAACTGCACACATAAAAAGTCTGTCCACTAAAAGTACTTGTTTTTGCCACTGACAGGCTGAGGCTGTTCTTTTAAAGAGGAAGATCTTTTTTGTTTAACCAGAAACAGAAGTCTCACTCAAGGAAATGCCTCACTCGAGGCGCGAGACGCTGAGTTGTTCTTTAGTGGGCCTTCAAAATGTATCATGGTGCTGTTGTTGAAGAGCTGATGAGAACCAATAGGATCCCCACTGGGGGTTACGGACTTAACCAAGTGCTCATACAGTATATGTTCTCAGTTGACCTCAAGTATCCAAACTGGAAGATAAGGAAGGATGTGCTGACTTACACATGACTACCAAAATGTGATTTTTTTACATACACTTTTGCAACTGTGCAATATGTCGGCATTAGGCTATTCTCAACTCTCTCTTCGCTGATTCCCCTTCATTACACTTCTATTTTCAGCCCATACACTTGTACACATTTATATAATGACACACATTTCTAATTATGATTTTCTGCTTTGCACCAATGAGCGTCAACTTACTAACTGGTCCCCAGGTGATGAAATGGTGTTAAGTTATGGAATTCATTGTGTACTTTAAAGCTGCTGGGGTTACACCTTCATTCACATGCTGATTGTCAGAGCTAGATATCAAAATGTACTCCTAAACATAACAAGGAAGTTATTTCCAGCTGAAAGCAGGCTCTGTGAAAACTTGCTATAATGTTTTCAGGTTGACGAGGATGTCAGCAACATGTAATCAAGGTCTACTCTATGGTCATTCTAAGCTCATTTTATTTTAAATTACTTATCTTCAGACATATTTGATTGAACAATGCTATTGACTGGTGTAAAAGAAAAATGACGCTAAGCCTCTAACTAATTATTTCTCCTGATGTCACTCCTGACTTGACATCAAGAGAACACTGGTTCTGCATGTATTAAAGTTTCAAATGCATGCATTTCACATATTACTTTTCCTGTTACATTTTGCTGATGCTTTAGTAAGTTTAGCTCAAAGGGTTGTTTGCTGCCCCATGCTGAGTCTAAACCCAACGTGGCAGTCCTGATCCCACCTGCTTCCCCAGTTCAGAGGCCTCAATTAGAGAACAAGGCTGGGATGTTGTGAGTTAACTTTAATGGCCAATAAGGGGATAGTGGCCGTTTGGTAGAAAGCAGTCAGGGTTGGTAAACTCACGTGGTGGGGAATTCTAGACTAGTTTAGAAAACAAATGGGTTTTGATTCGTGTAATTTATGTCATAATATAATGTTTAATATATCAATTATAACTATCTGACATGAAACTCTTTCAAATGCTAAATTAAATTATTAAATCAATCAATCTTTTATTAACCACTGAAAAGTTAGCATTTGGAAATTAAAGGTTTTCACTGGAGACAGATATGTAATGTAGATGTAACTGATCAGATTTCATCACTGTCTACAATTTAAGACCAATGTTAGATCAATATCAATCTCATTACTGTGTGTTAAGTACAGAGCTGCAGTCCTAGCTTAGCATAAAGACTGGAAATAATTGGCATGGGTCGCTCTCAAACTTCAAAAGCTCACTAATTAACGTCCATGTCTTTTGTTTAAGACAAACAGAAAAGTAAAAATTAAAAGGTTTTACACTACTTCTCCCTCTAAAACCCACACATTGTTTTGTTTTTTTACGTTTCTGTTTGTGAGTAGACTAAATAAAACTGAAACATCAGGTTTCTTATTATATTTTATTAATATTTTTATAATGTGTGAGCTTTAGAGGTGTTGGTAGTTGTATTTTGAGGCATGCTAGCAGCACAGCTCCAGATATGGCAACATCTGTCTGTCTGTTGGCTGGTCGTCCACACTGAAAAGTCTCAACACCTATTGGATGGATTGCCATGAAATTCCTTACACACCGGATGAATTGTAATAACTTTGGTGATGCTCTGACTTTTTTTCTAGCGCCATCATCAGATCATATTTGAATTTGTCAAATACTTTTGTTTATGACCAGATACCTGGAACATTTTATGACATTCCCATCAGCCTCAGCTGTACTGTTTTTACTGTGTTAATTAGAAAATATTAACATGCTAAGACGCTAAACTAAGATAGGGAACATGGCAATCACTATAGGCTACCTGCTAAACATTAGCATGTTAGTATGTTTACTTTAGCATTTAGCTTAAAGTACCACTGTGCCTAAGTACCCCTCACAAATATGTGTAGGTTCTTTGTCTTGTTGAAATTTGGACAGCTAGGTTAGCTATTTCCCTCTGCTCCCAGTCTTAAAGCTAAGCTAAGCTAACAATGTCCCAACTCTAGCTACAACTCATGAACATTCTTATATCACTCTCAGAAAGAGGTTAAATAGGGTTAAATCAGAAGCTTGTTTCTTTAAGCTAAGTTTGATGAACTATTTCTAATAATTGATTAGATTTTTTTATTTTTATTATGTATTATTACTACTTATTTGCATCTAAATATATTTCATTTACTGGATTTGGCAAATATTCAAAGCATGGAATTTTCCAGAATTTAGGGATTACTTGAATTTTCCCCCAGGCTTGAAGAGGCTGCTCTAACATAAAGTGGTAACAGGAACAGCCAATATGTTCATAAGCAGTTTTTGCATATTTCCTTTAGCAAGACATTGAACTCCCCATCTGCTTTTGTTGTCAGTGATGAGAAGTTTAGCCACACACCAGTAAAAGCTCAACCCAGATCCACAGATGGGGCGTTTTTCTGGCTCCTGCAGTTCGCTCGCTTCGACTTCCTCCAAGATAAAAATAGTCTGACATAAGGGGCATGATATATGATCTCAGTCAATCATCTAAATTGGACAAATGAGGCCCACACGTCTGAGCTGTGAAAGACCCCCTGATAGGATTAAATGAATGGGCCAATGTGTGGGAGGGATGTGTGTGTGGGAGTACATGCGCACACACATTTAGTATGTATTTTCATGTGTGAGGATTTATTTATTTTAACGTGAAAAATCTGTCTCTCTCTATGAATGCCTGCCAGTGTGTTCATGTGTGCATGGATATAAATACACATTATCATTGCTTCCATGACCTTCCATTGAATTAGCAGGAGTATCTGTATTTTCAGTGTGTGTATGTGTGTGTGTTTGTCTCTTTCTCTTTATGCACAGGTCTTTGTGAGTGAGACCGAGAGAGTGAGAGGCAGCATTGTTGCATCTGCTCCTCATTAAAGGGCGCTAATGAACGCATGTGTGTTCCACCTGGTTTGGTGGAGTGGGGGGTTGATTAGGGCCTGGCCTTTCCCAGCTCTCCTGTCGTAAAAACTGTCTCAAGACAAACGGGAGCTTGTTCCCCAGACGCTCATCTGACAACAGTTTGGCGGTTCCTCCTCTAATGATGAAGGTGATGCTCAGTGGCGGCCCTGCTGGGCTAGACTGTTATTATACCTGGAATAAAGATTTCCATTACAGAAGAGGACCCGAGAGAGCCGGGAAAACGACACATGCAGTTTTTATCAGGCTTTACTTGTATATAAACACATAAAACATCTTTGGATGGAATGTGCCAGTATAGAATGTGATAGAATGATAGATATATCTACTGTAGTATTGATCTGTCTTTTAGTATAGTGTCCTCAAAAAAATGCTTCTGCTAAGGCTCAGTAAGAATTTGCTAATCACTCAGACAGCAACACTGTTAAAGAGAGCCAAAGTCTGCTGCACATGTTTGTGTCCCAGGAGAAACCAAAAGTCAACACGGACTTATTTTAAGTAAGTTAAGTTACATAAATAACATTATTATTTTTATTTGAACCTAAACTTAATCCAAACCTAACCAAACTGTGACCACTTAACAACACATGTTGTTGTGACCGCGGTAACAAAGGTACGGTACACCTATATAATTTGTTTATGGTCTCTGACAAATGACCTGTCTGTCGTTTATGTTGGAGCACTTGTTGCGTCTCACTTACTTCTAGACATATCTAGCCATGTAGATAGTTTGGTTTTATTTGTTTAGGTTTTGAGATGTCCTTGAGATTTCTGCCTCCACCCCAAAACAATGACTGGATGGAATTTATTGTTCTCACACTATCAATGCGTTACTTCTTTAAGAGAAAGTCAGTTCTTAGTTCTGTGGAATATCTGCAACTGTAACTGTGATTCTCTTTCTGGAAAGACATTTTGCTGACACCCATGGTCAAACCTGACCAACCGAGGCTATCATGAATATTGACAAGACCACAATATTTGTCAGAACCATCCAACACTGTTATAAATCACACTTGATTGTGTGTGATAATATTGAAATGATTCAATATTATGTTTTTGAGCTGCCACTGCTTAACCAATAAAATATTTCCTTGTTAACCTGTGGTTACATTAAGGTACAGAAATCTGGTTATGGCTATTGTTAGGGAAAAATTTGGGGCCATGGTTAAAATGTTGACTGAGGATAGGAAATGGGAAACAACCAGCAGTCTTTTGTGTCAAAGTCACACTTTTTGTTGACCCATCTATTCACCCCTACCATGTTACAAAGGTTTCGAGGTGTATAATGATGTTACTCTACCTCCTCCTTTACTTCTTATAAGAAAAGAGTCATAATTTACACAGCTGCTAGAAGTCATTGTCAGGGAAGCATTAAAATATGTTGGTTAGTCATTTTAACTAACAGATAACTAACTAACTAACTAACTAACAGATGTTATGTGTGTTTTTTTCTGGTGAGACATGGAGACCCAAAACACTTCGCAAAGTTCTCGATAGGTCCGACATTTGTCTGCTATAGGCTCATTTGATTGATAATGGAGGTTTCCTGGACTTTAATCTCAGCATGTTCACAAGAAAGCTAAATATCAATCTGTCTGTCTCTTTCCTTCTAAAGAACAATGAATGATTGAGAATTGTAGGTGTTACATTAAATTTCTGCCTTTTTCCTTCATTCTTCACAACTTTAAATAGAGGTTAGGTTTGGCTATTGCATCAAGTTGGCTCATTGAGATGGACGTGTTTTCTTTAAGAGAAATATTATATAAGAGAACAAATAACTTTTATTACAGCTACATATACAATTGAAATTACTATACAGCGATATACATTACATTTCAGTGTAGATATATTCTGCAGATTCAGGTGATTCTATTTGTTTTACACATTATACTGATAAGTTATTGATAATAAGTTACAATGTGCCGCACAAGTAAAAGCAATAAACCAAAATGAAAAAGTGATAAAACATCAGTAACAAAATCAACACATTATAAATCACAGAGAACAGTAATAAAATGACAATCAGAAAGATGATAGCAATCAATCAAACACAAAAACAAAGTAGAGGCAAGAGTGATTTGCAGGAAGTGACTTAAGCAGTTTGGCAGCTTCTTGCACAGAACTGCTGCCCTGCTGTGGAGGCCTGCTCTATTAAGTGCTTGTTTCCAACGTAAACCAACTTGTTGCCGGATTTCTTTTCAAATTAAGTGACAACGGCCTGTTTTATTTCAATATTTATTTGCTTCATTTTGAGAAAATTCAAAAACAAAAAGAGGAGCCAGCCCTCAGTATGTTTTAAGAGTGCTTGAGGATGCTGCTATGTGGTCATTATTGTCATATATATATATATATATATATATATATATATATATATACATACATACATACATACACACATACACTACTGTTTCAGGGTTCCATTGATTTCCATTCACTTTAAACCAGTTAGCTTCAATTATGCTCTTGAAGCTTGCTTGAGTTCATTAGAGTGAAGTCATTGATTTTTGTCAGCTTTCTAAAACACTGTGACAGAATTTGCAAAATGGCGTATGTGATTTGAAGTAAATGGGCTAAAACATTAAATTGTCTGAATGATTAGTCAAATGTAATGTGAAAGGTGTTGCTCAGAGTCATGAACCTACAGTACAGCTGAGGGGAACTGCAGCTCTACAGATACTTTGTTTTGTAACTCAACTCTCATAAGTCTTATTTCCAGCCGCAGACAGTTGTTTTCAGTGTAAAAGCTCTGCACTACCTGCCCAGCATCAAACAGCAGACAGACACAGTTAGAGAATAGCTGGTGAACACAGTGGAGCTTTAAGCAGCTATAGACTCTCATCTTTCTCTCTGGAATTGATGGAAACCAGACGAGTGAATCTGGGAGTCTATCAGATGGTTAGAAACACTTTATGTGCTATGTTACTCTAATGTTACTCTGTGTCTGTTGGATGTGGAATACGCAATCGTTTGCCAACAACTTTATAATGGCAGTGTTGTGTTTACAGTTTGTAAGCTGTAAAGGGAAAGTTAGCTGCCATTACTGCTTATTCAGGGTTCATATTTATCGAGGCGGATTACTTGCAGCTGTGCATGAAGCTCTAATCTTTTCTAATTCAAAATGTTTTGGACTGAAAGTTCAAAGTTGGATTTGTAGATCAGGGCTCAGGTGTTTAGAATGACAACATCAAAGCTTTTGTGACCTAGTTATAGACTGAGGATTGTTCATTTACTTTAAGACTAACCACCACCACCTCTGCTGTTACCAATACAGCATTCTCTTCCATACATGTGTGGAGTTGGATCTAAATGGCTCATTATTATCTTTTCCAAAGACTACCAATGTAGCACTGATAAAAACTCCACCATATGGACGACACTGACTGATTGTAATGAAAAAAAAACAGTATAAGCCTTATTATCATCAACGCGATGCATCATTTCAACCATATTTGAGACAGTGAAGGTAGAAGAGGAGAATACATTAGTTGCCTTTGTCACATTTATTGGTCGCTCTATCTCTGAACACACCATTCCTCAACCGTGTCCAACGGTGACAGCCGTGGGTAATGACAGCCGAACGGAGCTGGCAGTGTAACAGTTCGCTCAGAACTCTTAAGTGCTTGTTAATTTAATATGCAAATGAGTCTCATGTCAATCTGAATGTATTTTAATGAAAAGGCTCTAGCTTTGATGGGGGGGGGGCATCTGCAGGTTGACTGTGTGTGTGTGCCGGGGAGAAAGGAAAAAGGCCAGGGGCAGGGGCAGGTTGAACAAGGAGCACAGGAGCGGTGTGGCTGAAGGATAGCAGTAAGACACGAGGTACAGTGTATTAGGGACACAGAATGGAAGCCCAGATGGCATATAATGAGCATGCACAGCGGCCGGTTGTAGCCTGAACATGTGGAATACATAGAGGCGATGCAGCGTTCACCTCCACTTTGGTGTGATCTGTGTCAGCCAGTGTTCCCAGCAGATAGAGCTTCAAAACTATATCCGGGGTTCTGAAAGGGAGCAAACACAAGCATCAGCCTGCACAAACATGATAGAGGGAAACACACACACACACACACACACACACACACACACATCCACATGCCTCTGTTAATGACAGACCTTAGCTCAACCTTTGCATACATATGGGTGGCGCAGTGTGCTGAAAGTAAGGTGAGCGTGTTATTGGGAAGGCGGGGGGTTGAATTGCTGGTGGTGTTAAGTCAAGCAGGAACCCTCGATGTTGCTAATTTATTTACAGATTTAATTAGATGGATAGAGCCCTCACAGATATAAGAAAGAGAGGAGAGATGTTGCCAGCGTTACAGCACTTTAATTATGGTAGCAGGCTCCTGATCCCTGCGCTCCGCTGTCTGGGGAGCCAGTTAATTAAAATCCTCATTATTTTACTTTTAATTAGTTCCCCCCTCTTTTGTTTCCTTTCACCATATGGCCGTGTTCCGTGGTCAAATTAACGTAATTGAGCTAATTAAGCCGATCACTTTAATTATTCAAAGCGTTCCGATTGGCCAGGAGAACTTTTCTCCCTTTCCCCTCCCTGACATTCCTGTATGAGGCTTGCAGTTGTAAAGTCGCTGTCTTTGTCATTATGCTCCTCTACTCCGATGCTGAAGGCGTGAGTTATGGCTGCCTCGCTTCCTGCATGTTCTAGCCATGTCTCAGGTTTCACTCCCATACAATGCGGTGTATAAAGTGCAGTGCAGCACTGGAGACCTCGGCGAGTTCAAAGAGGATTCAGAAATCATCGGAACATTTAACACACTAGGGTTAGAACAAATTAGGTGCATGTTAGTAGTTCCTGTAGCTTCTTCTCAACAATCATCTGGTGCTCGGGGATTGAGGCAACCATAAATAGCTTTGGCAGTCCGAGCAGCTTTCACGAGGATTGTCAGCACAGTTAATGCCATAGACATCTCTCAACACACTGCTGTTGAATTTACATGCTTTGGAGTTTGAAAATGGTGACAACCAGATGGCGGTTTTTACAGCAAACATACTTACGTTGAGCTCAATGCCTAAGGGTGGACAGGACCTGTCTATCAGCATTCATCTACAGCACACACTGAACCTCTCTGGCATTCTTTATTCTCAGCTCATCTGCCTATTTTTTTTAAAATGTTGAATAATTTGTATCCATAATCTTGTCCATAATATTACACCCAAGTTAAAATATAACATCTTGGCTGTTCTGTTTTTATATTTGATGATGGGTGTAATAATTTACAGTATGCAGTTCAAGAAAGCTTAACCACCCAGTATGATCCTTCTCATGTCCTTGACATTTCGAGTTTGTTTTCAATATATAGAGCATGAGTAATGATAGGCATCATCGCTGAACAGACAGAAAGTCAACCTTCAACAACACCATACAGAAACCAAGACAAATGTAGTCCAATATGATGATGGTGCACAGAGCCCAGTTGAACTGATAAGTACTGCACATATTGAACTGTGATTAAAAAGGGTCAAAATGGGAGTGTCAGTCACTTAAAGGATCAGTTTACCCAAATTCCAAAGAAACACCTTTTCTCATTTGCCCGTGTCGATATCTAGGCATGCAGGTAGCTTTGAGATATCTGTGTCTAAAGTTATGCATCCACCTGAATGCATTGTAGGTGGATGGACTTTTGACTGTGGTGCTTACAGATGCCCTGATTACTGTAACTATTCCACAGACCTCACTTTAAACACTTTTCTACCAAAGAGTCAATTTTTTATGTAATTTGGCTAAACTGACCCTTCAGTATACATGTGTACATGTATAACTTTTTCTTGTTTTCACATAGTGTTGGATTTACCAAACCATTTCTGGGGTTTTAAATGTATTTATTTATTTCAATTTTTAAGGTTTCAACTCCAAATTGTACACAATCTGCCACAAACCAAGAGCCTCATCAAAGTCATTTCTGAGAAAAATGTTGCTCCATCTAGCCCTCCAAAAAACTTCCCTGTGTGCTCTAATTCATTTGTTACGTATGTACCACCAGAACATGATGGAAAGAAATGTGACAAAGGATTTGAAAGCTCTGACATTTCTGAGATGTGCTGAGGCGAATGCTTGCTAACTCTGTGGTGGAGTTCACACATTAAGAACGGCAGCTATGACTGGCTAAAGGAGAGTAATCCCGTTGGTCTGTACAAGCTAAGATGTAGCATTGCTATCAGCAATTGACAAGCAGCTCAAAAACACAAAAGCAGCATGAATATTTAGCATTAGAGTTCATTCCAATCATTCCATTTTTAAATTATTCCTAACAAAAGTAGATAGCAAAAGTGGGACCTGAGCCACCGTGTTCAGTGTTTAGTCCACATCTGGTGACACAATGCCGACTGGACCGCCACAGAGATGTGTTAGCAAATGCCAGCACATTGTCCTAGTCCAAAGATGTGGTCTGGCCTGTCCACACACACAGAGGCATAGTTATTTCAAAGAGCTTCTGGCTGACGTCCATCTTGGATCCATATCACAGGAGTGTCTGGGCTAGGAGGAGGCTTCACTGCTCCTCTTCATCGTGAGCATGTAAAAATATCCTGGCATCATCTTGTGTCTTCACACAGTGTTCGGTAGCTCAGGCAATTGCACTCATCTGCATGTGTTAATATGATTAATTAGCAGGAATAAACACTTTTCTATGACACAGGCTACATGGTGAGCCACACACCTGCAGAAGCTCTGATAAAAGACAACGCCTCATGGCAAAGAGCCTTTTCGTGAGACCTGCTAATTGGCATCTGAAAACGTTCCGGCTAATTAGGAAAAGGCAGATGAGGCTTGATTAGTTTGAATACAAAGTGTAACTTGTGTTGCGGTGGGACTCTGGAATGTGCAGAGGTTTTATTTCTTCACCATCACGATACAAAGATAATTGTAATTGTGATCATTTGCATACGTTAATAAATTTGCATGACGCTTCTTGATCAGACGTGGAATGAATAATTGATGCAGTATCAGCACCTACCATGACAAGTGGGACATTTTGAAATCGCATTAAGGTGCGAGTTTGATGGTTGCCACGCTTGCGGGCAAGGTGTGAAAGTACAGCAGATCCTATCTCCTGCTCTCTGCACGCTGGGTACTCCACCACTGCTATCAAGATTAACTCCCACCTTCTAATGGTATGCTGAGGCTTTAAGTTTTGACGTAGCACTAAAAAGGCAAAACAAGTTCAGATTTTAGCCATGCAGAGTGGTGGAGCTGTGATGGGAAGCAAACCAGTCTGTGTGGGAGCTTAATTGGAACACGGTAAACAGTAAATACATCAGATTGTTTCAAATGCCCTTGATGTAGAGGGGGGCCCTCCCCTTTAATTAGCCTGCTTTCAGATTAGGCTTTATTAGAGGCAGGCAGGCAGCCACCGAGCCCGTCAGCCACGGGATATGCCCCAAGTTCAGCCTCCCAGGAGCTCCAGCAGCACAGATACAGGGCTCATGTTTAATTGCTTCTGTAAATGGTCAGAACTCAAGCCCCCTAATTCCATTCCACTGGGTAATCAGGCATGTTTTTACCATACAGGGCTAAAGAGAGCAAGAGAGACATCCACCATGCTAGGTACCATGCAACACAATGCCGGCAAAATGACCTCGGCTCGCTTCGTGACATGTTACAGGATAATGGTTTTAATAGGACAACTTGTTTTTCTTCACACATTGAACAGGCATTTGGTAAAGAAATAAAACAAAAAAAAACATTGTTTCAGTTCTTTGTGCAGGGTTATCATAGCAACATTAGATATGTTTTCCTTAACTGTTTAAAAATGGGGGGGTTGTATTTTCCTATGACTGGACATTTTCAATTTTACTGTCAGTTCTCAGTGTGTGAGATCTCAGATTAACATATACAAGAGAGAGATCAAGAGTTCATTAAAAACACTGACGATCATGAGAAACAACGCCACATGGCAGAAGCAAAGCTGTCGTTTCACAGCAGTCCATCAAACGTTCATACAAGCATCTTTTGTTCCCTCTTCCAGTTGGCTTTCATTGTCAGCGTTTCCTCCGGCCTTTAGCCAGCGCAAGTCTTTGCATGATGCACTTTAACATTGAACACAACATAGATGTGACGTTGTACGCGGTTTATTACGTCTCTTGATACGCTGACAGATGGGATGATCTTTGTGAGAAACGGCGTCCTCTCCAAGAAAGACAGGTGGGGCGGCGGTGGTGGTGGCAGAGCAGGAGAAGAACAGTGCACTGAAGAAGAGGAGGAGTGAAGTTCGGGAGGAAAGGAGAGGCCAACACACAGCACTCAGCATACCTGCAGAGGAGATGAGAGGGTCATCAGCTGGTCTTTAATACACAGCATCATATTTCTGTTTCCTTCTTATGGTCTTTAAATTCAACTTTTAGCTTATAGACACACACACATAAACAAATAAAATGAAATCCGCTGTATAACACATATCATCAATATGCCATAAAAGCATTTGTTAGATTATAATAATGCACCCATTGTAAATAGCATCGTAACACCAGTAGGAAGTATTTTTTGTTCTTCAAAAAGCTTGGTTTTTAAATCACATTTCAATTTTCAGCAGTGGGAGAAGTAAGAAGAGTAAAAGTATATATATATATATATATATATATATATATAT
>JAVQJD010014557.1:0-11737 GCA_036023655.1 Nannoperca australis
AATACTTATTGGTATTTGTTTTACCACTGACGGGCGAGTAATCCGATATGGTAACTTCATTGGCCTTGATTTTCTACAGGAAAATTAAAAATTTGGAAAAATGTTACAAAAGAAATAAAGTATTGTTATGCTCTCCAATAACAGGGGGAGGTTGATTTTTTGAATTTCTAAGTATTTCAATGAGTGCCCTATAAAGGGTTAACACACAACAAATACTCATGAGTGTAGATTTCCGTTTGTCCTCCTAGAGTCTTTATCTTAACTCAACACAATGTGCATGTGTGTGTGTGTGTGTGTGTGTGTGTGTGTGTGTGTGTGTGTGTGCATGCAGGTGTGTGTGTGTGGGTGTGTTATAGGCTATGAAGTGTAGTTTCAACATATGGAGTCTGTCATAAGAAACTGCCCCCTCCCAGATTGGGTTCAGATTACTCTGAGTTTCACACTGAAGTGTGAACCATTTATTTTTGTAACTCAAATACTTCATCTTCATTCTTTACATTTGACAGAGCAGAGAGAGAGAAGAAAACATGCACTACAAATATTCCCATACAGCACATATGTAAAAGATATGTTTGATAAAGAGAGAGAAAAGAAAGTATATATAAGAATACTTGATTCAGAGGCATGTCAACAAAAAGAATAAGATGGTGAACAAAAAATCTGTAACCAACGTCTGCCCACTTTTGTGTCCTCCCCTCAGCTGTTCACACGTGTGAAAAGTGGAAATTACATTGGTAGTGTGTTGCAAGCATAAAAAAGCAGGCAAAAACACAACACATTGTGTTACAGAAAAACAGAAAACAGGTACTGAAAAATCTGCCATAATCAAAACTATGAGAGAAAAAAGGAAGAGGACAAGAATACTTAAAGTGAAGCAACTCTTTTAACAAAACAGTGACCGTAAATATGGGAAGAAAGTAAAAAAATTACATTTAGGCATTTAGCAGAATAAAGAAACTACATTTTTAAGACGTGTTGCCGCACTAGGCCTTGCACTTGAGCTCCAGTGTGCCTCACTGTTTCCAGTCCTCTGCATGACATTAGTCATCTTCAATCACTGCAGGATAATCCACTGAAATTAGATAGAGAGCAACATTACTCAATGCATCACCTGAGATTTTGTTTAGGCAAATATGTGAGATAGCGATAACCCTGTCGTGGGGTGAGAAGAATACTTAGACTGCTGTGGTGTCAATGTGGTTTAAATGCATATCTCAGCTATAGACAAAGCGATTGCGTAGGTTTCATAGGAAGGGGCAAACCATGAATAAATAAATAGCCAAAGACACTAAGAAAACAAACCAAAAGCTTTCAACAGAGCATGAGAAACAGGGTGACAGAAAAGGAAGTGTCAGCTGAAACAGTAACTATATTCAGAAGTCGTAGGGAGTGCCCCACGCATACACACATTCACACTCCCATGCACACTGCTCACTACTCTCTCTCTCTCTCTCTCTCTCTCTCTCTCTCTCTCTCTTCCCCGTGTCATCTTAGTTCCTCCTTACATGAGCCTGCTCGAAAAGCAATATCTGTGATAGCTGACAGCAGCCGAGAAAACGCAAGAGGTGAAGGAGGACATATATCTGTACTCCGTGCAGAGAGAGGGTTTCCTTTTCTCCCAAGGTGAGGCATCTAAATAAGTCATAATACAGTCTCAAGTATCAAAGAATGTTATTAATTTTATTAAAATTTTAGAGAAATGGTATAATAAAATGTTTTGCCATTCAGTGTCCCAAAGGAGCTTCAGAGGAGTGTGGTATAACCGCCCTGTGATGCTGGATGGTTGACACCTGGTGCTCATTTAAAATTCAAGGTAATCTCTTTCTCTGGATCTGTCTGTTGAAGCTGTCTTTTTGAGTGTTTGCAGTAGTCAGAGTATGTTGAAATCACTGTGTTTCCCAGAAGCTGGTTGCATCGCATGTAGCTATTGTAAGTAGAGTTCTCCTGAGGCCACGTACTGTATGTTTCTGCCTTCCTGACTCATGTCTCTCGTCTCGTCTCGCCTTTCTGTTCCCCCTTTCTTTGCTTAACCAAACTCTAAACCTGTCTCTTTCAGTATCCCTTCCCCGCCACATCAGACCCTTTGACCTTTAGCCCTAACGTCCCGGTTGGAGTGCGATCTGGTGGGATGGCAGAGGGCGGTGAGGGTACATGCCCTCAGGTGTTTGTGGTGGACAGCCAAGCCCACTATGTCTCCGTGCCCAGCAGGAGGAAACCGAGGTGGGAGAGAGCGGGCCACAAGTTTATTTTCTTGTTGGTGGGACTCACCATGTTGGGACTTGTTGTCGAGGGATGTTTCATCTACGGTCTATTCAAAAAAATGGAGGTGAGACTGATACTGCCTGTTTTTTCTGTATGTGTCTGTGTGTGTGTGTGTGTGTGTGTGTCTGTCTGTGTGTCTGTGTGAAGGGATAAGTCTCAGTGCTCGGAGCAGATGGAAATTCCTCATAGAGAATTTCCCTATTTTTCTCTACGTCATAACCAGACATGAATACTAGCATACAGCTAAACACATTAAGTCAGCATTTGCTCTTTTAGTAACAGATCCGAAATTACATCCACATACATGGACTCTTTCTCTAGTTCTACTTCCCTTTCTTTTCTCTGTTTTCTTTTCTCTGTGCAAACCCTTAATATAACTTCACTTTTCTAAGACAGTTTCATAATGCTGTTTATGTAATGTGCAGTACTGTTAAAAAAATCAACACTTAGAGACCGTATAGTGTCCTGGTTGGCTTAGAATTAAAGAAGAGAGTAATAGCCCAATAGCTCCTGTATTTCTCAGTAGTTTACTTCAAAGCTCACTTAGCATGTGACATTTTGTTCCATTATTTAGTTTATATCAATGAAAGCTGAGGCATTCGGATACTTTATTACAGCATTATATGACATTATATGAATTTTGATTGAAAAGCTAATTTAAAATGTATTTTCTGTTCAACAGTTTTTGTCCTTCTTTATTATTAAAAGATTATTATCTTTTGTTGTGTTAAATCACAGTATGCCTTTGAAAATGTTCACATCTCCACTCCTCCACGTGTACTTTTCTATAGGTTTCTACAAGGCAGGACACTTCTTGTTCTTCTCTTCTCTTGAACTTTTGACATCTTGCTTTTTTTTTTCTTCCTCTCCCTGCAGGCACTATCCCTCAGTGAGTCTCATCGTCTCTGCCAGAACCTGACAAATCCCCAAACATCTAGTCAGCAGGTAAGCATGGGTGTACAGAACACTTGTCTTTTGGGTACTGAGTCGCAGGTTACACTGTCACGCTGACTGATGTGTGTTGGAGTTTCAACTCTTTTTTTCTGTTGCAGGGCGGCACCATAATGGGTCAGGTTAGACCTAAAGGTATTGCGTTACTCTGTTATCATAATTCATTATTATCAAGCCTTTCTGGGAAGAAAATCCACAAACGTGTGATGTATTACAGATTACAGCACCAAAAAGTAGAACCTCATGTGAATTCAAATGTGAGTTTTTTTACATTCATTGATCAGTTAGTTGGCTGATTGACTGATTGACCGGACCCTATTTTTTTGAACAGAGTCCAATGAGATTCCCACAGTGCCCCCCCAAACGGAGAAGCTCCAACAGAGGCCCTTTGCTCAACTCCTAGGTCAGTGCCCTCTCAACACTCAAGAATATATTACTTTGGTTATATGATGGTTTATTTCGATTGATCTCCTTTCTCTCTTCTTTCTCATCTTTATCCCAGGCTCCAGCGCTCCTGTAGGATCAAATGATGTGGTGCAGTGGATAGATAGAGGTGGCGAAACCATCATCCGCAATATGGACTACAAGGAAGGCCGGTTGTTGGTCCATAAGGAAGGTTACTACTACCTCTACTCCAAAGTGACATTAAATGTTTCAGAGGAGTGCTCACTTGTCCAGCACAAGGTCATGAAAGACACCAAGGCCTATGGCGTTTCTATTGAACTCATGAAATCAAAAAGGTTAGTCAGTGTGCCACTCCTTATTTCCTTCCTCTGTTGTTGCAAATGTTACTTACTTGAGAGCAACCTGTTTGTAGCTTTGTAGCTTTGCTTCTGTGCAATTAAAGACAAGTTGAAATCCCTGCTGTCTTCATTATGCTGTGGTGAGTTCGCTTTGTGAAATCTCTGGCATGTTCCCTCTAGTTTCCGCTGCCGGCTCTCGAAAACTTCAAGTGCAAAAACTTCAGGTGGGGAGGATGTGTGGAACAGTTTCCTGGCTGGCATCTTCCATCTGCAGAATGGAGATGAAATTTTTGTCGAACTGGAGGGAATACAGAAGATGCTTCCAGGAACATCTGACAACTTTATGGGCGCCTTTATGATATTTCCTTAGATGCATTTAGAAACACCTCTGTCCCACTTTGTGATCAGATTCTATGTTTCTGTGTGTTAATTTACACCATATGTTGTGGGGAATTTTATATATCTAATATATACAATATATGTACTCTAAATTATGCTGTACTCAACAAATGCATTTTAATCTCTTATGAAAAAGCAACAAATGGTTGTGTTATCATAAAAAGTATCTGATATTCAGGTTTTATTTTCCTATTTGTTTTTGTGTGAATAAAATTGTGTTTCTTATCAAACAAAAGTGTGTAGTGGCATCAGTTCCTCATAATGTCAAATCTCAGACAGATAATCAGTGGTGACTTCAAAAGTGAGTTCTTTTCTGCATATATAATGAACCATGCAAACACACATAAGACTGTTTGAAACCAGCGTGGATACCTTTAGCGCACTGAGACAAACCATGAACCACCCACATAACAAAGTTTCAGATCTATCAGTTCACAACATACACCAACACCTGCAGAGCAGTGTTTGTGTTTGTGTTTGTGTGTGAGGAGCAGGATGTGGTTGAGTGAGGATGCTCTAAAGAGAGGATGAAGGGGAAGTGTACTGATGTTGGTGTGGCTGACTCAGCTCTTTTCAAAATGTACTGGGGAACGTTTTGCAGACATTGCAGCAGCGTAAAATGGAAAACGAAAAAAGGAGGCACAGACATTTAAAGTAAAGGAGAGTTTGGCAACCAACGAGGGAATTCTGCCAGGGAATTAGGCAGAAAAAGAAATGCAAAAAGGAAAGTCTAACAAACAAATATGAACAGTGTGAAGCCACAGGAAACCATGTAGACAGGTAGTCAGACAGGTTACCAAATCACCACTGAAAGACTGACCTCAGATGCTGCTAAAACATTTGGGTCATTTCCTGCTCTGAGACAGCGATAACCATCTCAGTGAAACAAATACACATGTTAAAACTCTTTGCAGTGTTGAGCGCTTAAGTAGAATGTTGGTGTGTTTGTACATCGCTTGATTGTTTCTTTCTTGTGCCACTTTATACAGCTACTCCACTATACATTTTAGAAGCAAACATTGTATTTTTACTCCATTACATTCATTTGACAACTGTAGCTATTAGTTCATTTGACTATTGCACAATAGATTTTACATACGTTACATTTTCAGCTTATAAAATATGATGCATTGTTTTCGATTAAACAACCCAACAGAATGTAAAATAGATAAAATTACATCAGTACTGCATAATGATATGAACACTTGCAATGTTAACAGTTCTCTGTGAAGTTATTGACTTCTAGTAGTTCAATGGAGCTGTTTTTCTATGAGCAGGTTTTATTTGACTGTTACATGACGTGTTTCACAGTCCTACCACGGATCAACAGGCACCAATGTGCCAAGAAATACAACAGTGTGAAAAGCAGGGAAGAAGAATCAAGTAAACATGAAAACAATGCAGCATTTAAAATACTTAAATACATTTTGCTTTTCAAATGCACCTTTACCTTTGTAAATCCACCCATGAACGTGCATTGTGGAGTTTTCTTGTTAACAAATTAAAGTTATGTTTACATAGTTATATTGAGTTGTGTTTCTTATAGAATAGATGTGAAAGTACTGCTGCTCAATAATCTTGGGCCAAAATACATCTCTGATCTCCTTGAAGAATATAAACCCAGTAGGATTAGATCTTTAGGAGGAAGTCAGCTGGTTGTACCTTGAGTCAGAACCAAACAGGGTGAAGCAGCGTTTAGCTATTATGCTGCACACACAGAACCAACTTCCTCTAGATCTCAAATGAGCCCCGACTTTAGTCACTTTCCAAACAAAATTTAAACTCTTCTGATCTCCAGTGCATTCACGTAACTGGTTTGTCTATTGCACTCTTATTTTCTTTGTTGCACTGGCAACTTACATCTTTTTACTGCACCGTAACTGTATTTTATGACATTTTATTTACGTATCAATCATTTCAAAACTTTATTTTATTTTATTTTGAAATGTTATTTTGAAATAGCAAAATTAAGATGTTTTGTTACATTTAATTAAGTCAGAGCGGGTAACGATTGGTGGGATTCAGAAGAATTCTAGTTTTCACGGGACCCTTATAAAAATAAGTTTAACCAAGGTTAGGGCAAAAACCTGGAGAGGAATTGATGAATGAAAAGACCACAGTAGGGACATAAAGGTCAGGGACCATGAGATTACTGTGTGAAGTAGGTCCAAAATCTGGATAAATACAAATCGAACGTCTTTGGTTTTCCGCTTTAACAAAACCTTTTAAGGAAACTTATATTTTATTTTACAATTTGATTATGCCTTTCTAATGTTTTTTTTTTTGCCTATGTAAAGCACTTTGAATTGCCTCTGTGTTTGAAATGTGCTATAGAAATAAAGCCGCCTTGCATTGCATTCAGTGTAACTCACCAAAGCACATTGTGTGTGTCCTTGAGGTCAAACGCGCGTGTTGAATCCATTTCCTTCCTGATAAAACATTTGCAAAGCCGATTTTTAAGTATTTTAAATTGTACATTGTTTACACCCATGTTTACTAGCTTGCAGTCTTCGGTGCATTGCAGCGTTTCTTGGCTCGTTACCATCTCCTGTAGATCAGTCGAACTGTGTGAAGTCATTGGTGCATGTGAATTTCGTCACCCATGTGCATCATACCTATAAAGAAATGTCTCCATAGCACTGGTAGAGTAAAAACTCCACATCGAACCATTTTAAACTGCAGAAGGTGTTTTTGCAAAAGGGTTTTTTTGCCACTTGGGGGTTGTGAACACAATATTGACATGAATATTTTACAGCTTTTTCACTTAAAACAGCATCTTGCTGTGTCTGAAACGACACTACGAGAGCAGTGAGAGTGAACCAAAACATGAAACTAATCAGATAAATAATTAGCTGAAACACACTATAAAGCTCCGTAAAGCCGAAGGAAGCTGCAGATTCGGGTGATAATTCTCTGTAGGTTGGTCACCTTTTCACGCTGTCATTTACTACACTTATATTATAAAAAATATTGATTATAGCCACTTTAAGGATCCAAATACATCTCACACCACTGCTGTAGTTATTGAACATGAACAATGACTGGTACTTTATGTGTTTCTCATTTGGGGAATCGATAGTATAAAGAGCAAGTGGTCATAAAGTAAGAAAATGGAGCAGAAGTGGCCGAAATAAATGTGGGCACACGTAAATATTAATGAAAGCAGATCCAGTTTTGTCACAGGCAAAAAATTTGGACTTCTTTCGAAAAGTAATGAACTGCAATTTTTCAAACTGCATTCAGTATTTCCTTTCACACTATTAGACTCAAATATTTGAGCATGCCTTCTGCTTCTTGCGTGTGATGACAAAATGAAAGTCTTAACTCGTATATCATATTAGGATTTAATATTTGTTTCAACTTGACATCTGCACCTTGGGTTCATATAATACAGGAGGTATAATTGTGTTTGTTTGCAGCCCACAGAGTTTTTTTTCTAAACCACACTGTATGGTAAATAAACAGGAAATGATGTACGTCTAGTTCCCGGTATGGCCTGCGTAACAGCAGGGAAGTTTCCTTTACCTATAAGCTTTTCACACATTCCACTTGAAACTTTGTCGCAATCACTTTCACACTCGTCATTTTCTGCTTTTCACACCAAAATGATCTCAGTGCTCTCCGTATCCATGTTTAATATGGATTGCAATAAAATACATTCAACAATGTGTAGTTTGTCCATAGGACGTACATTTTTTCCAAAAACAAATACAAATAATAATATAATAAATAAATAAAAAAAGATATTTTACTAATTATGGGCATGTTTTGATTACAGAAGGATACTTTTTATCGGACCTTGTTTCTGTAAAACTTATTTTAAGTGCAAAGTGTTACTCATCATTTACCAGAAGAAGTGACTCCACTTAACTACAGAAGATCTAAATAAGGTCCCTGAGGAGCATGTTTGGGGTTTTGAAGCTTCGACTTAATTCTCCAGCCATTTATAAAATGAAAATAGTGCTATAGAGTCACATCTAACCCAATGTAGGCTGATTAAACTTGCAGTGTATTGCACGTCAACACTAATGTAGTGCTATCTACATAAAGAAAAGAAAACTGGCTATTAAAAAAATAGCAACACCATCATAAATATAAGTACATAAATAGTTCGATATCACCAAATAAATATATTATATACAGAGTAACATATATATTCATACAGAATGAGGTGAGTGTCGGCTCTTTTCCATATGTTGTTGGCATTATCATGAATGCAATTTCTTTTCAAATTCCACCTTAAAATCCTGCTTAGCTTCATCGTCTTACACCTTCAGTCATAGCTTTCAAAATGGCACCAGCTCCTGCCCATTTTCACCTACTTGGACTTTAGGAAAACACAAACTGGTGTTGTTCTTTAGTGACGACAGGCAGATCTTCATCTTGCTGACAGTGGCAGCACTGCAGTGTCCGTGTTAGTCCACGAGGAACATCCCGAATCTTGAGCTGCTCAGCTCCAGCTTCCAGTTCTCCAGTCCCTCTGGCACAGTCATCTGAGTGAGCAGCCTCTGTCTGTTTATCAAGCTCACTGTCCAGCACTTCCTGCTCACTGGTGTTGCATTCGGCTCAGCTGGAAGATCCACCTCGCAGGTGAGCTTATCGCCCACGCTCACACTGAGGAGGCCTGCGTTGCATTTGTAGGTACAAGTGAGGTTGAGATCAATGTATATGAAGTACATCCCCACGCGTTCGGGCATCAGTGAATTCTGCTCTGAGTCAAACAAGAAGTTGCTTCCTACAGAGTGCCCAGCAGCGTAGTGGACAGGAGCCCAGTGCATGGTGAAGTTCTTCAACTGGCCTACAGGAGGAGACAAACACGTCTAATTTAGATGACGTTTACACACAGCAATAACAGAGTTGTCAGTTACATTCCTGCCTTTTACATTCTTGCCATAAGTCTGAAATGATTTGGCACAGCAAAAAACCACGTGGAACCTTTTAAATGTCATTATAGTGGTGCAACTGAAGGATGTGTAAGTATTGAAAGTTAGGAAATTACACTTTGTGTACTTAGTGTATTCGTATTGCACCCTCTTTGCTTTTCTGTATATATTCATGCTATTGTTGGCACCCATGCACCAAAACAAATTCCTTATGTAAACGAAAACGTACATGACAATAAATAAATCTGTTTCTGTTTCTGGAGAGGAAAAAAGTCTCTACATTATAGCCCTCAAGGAAGATACCATTATCATCTACCTAGTCGAATTTCTTTTGCATACTTTTGTGAATCTGACCCTAAACATTTATAAACGTTATGCTGCTTTAAGCAAATAAAAGTGGACTTACTTGAGCTGGCTTCCAGATAGACAAAGTTCTGCATCTGTTGACAAAACAGAAAGATGAAGTGGGTGAAAATGTGCAGAGGGCATGGGTCAAACTTGAAAAGTAAAAGAAAGAAAACAGCAACTTATTAAACAATAGGAATCATTTGTTTACCTTGTAAACCGGTGCGTCTCCTGTGTGCTGTGACGTCCGAACCTTCAAGGACTCATGCGGGAACTCCAGCGGACGCGTGGTCGGACGCGCGGACCGCAGCTCCATCACAACAATCACTCCGCCGGCTGCCACAGCCGTCACCGCCACGAACAGAAAAATGATGGAAATGACGAGAAAGATGTCCAGGCAGCCACCACGCCGGCGCCCGCTCTTCTGGAGAGACTCAACGTCCATTTCTTGATTTTGTTGTCCCATCAATCGACAGTAGGGTGCCTGAGCTTCGGGGAGAGCGTCCACACCGTCCAGTTTTTAGGTTCAGAGAATAAAAGGCTTTGGGTGCAAACGCAAGCTTTGGAAGTTGTACAGCTCCAGGTGCTCGGTGGTTTACCTCCACAAAATAGTCCTCTTGGTATCACACAGCCAAGTCCGAGTCTTTCAGTGAATGTCTCGACTGTAAGCACCATGGTGGCTTTTTATAGTCTACAGTACTGAGCACTCAGTTTCAGATAGGGAGGAAAAACGCGGAAGTCATGGATTTCCCTCTCGCCTCTTCACAGACGCTCCCCCTCCGTCGCTGCGTGTACCAGAGGTGACAAAACTAGACACACAGACTTTCCGCAGCTCTCCCTGCTGTTGCGCAAGTGCGCCCTGAAGACAGCGCGTGGGGCGGAAAACGAAAGGGAGAGGGAGCGCTGCCTGTAACCTCACTACATTCCGACACAGTCAAACAGACGCTCACCTTTCCCTTTCAGCTCTCACTTTTGAAGCTCGCAGGACTGGTAGAAGTGGCACAATGGAAAAAAAGGATAGCCTTGCAACGACATGTGAATTTGGACTTAATTGCCTTATTGGAAAAGTCTTTTTTGGCAAGTTAATGTAGAAGAGAAACATCTGTGTGTGGGTGGGGTATGATGGGACAGGCATGGGGCATTTGTCAAGTCCAACGTAACCTATTTCATCATCAACCTAAAAGAAAGCTCATAATGCCTGGAGGAGGGATTGTATACCAGGCGCAATTCTGGCACAACCACGTGCCACCAGACTATCAAATCAGAATGTGACTGCAGTTGTGCCAAAAAACTACTGGAATACCCCATTGTGTGTGTGTGTGTGTGTGTGTGTGTGACAGAGAGAGAAATACGTCTACTTACTGCCAGCATTGTTTTTTGTTGTTGTTGTTTATTGTTTTTATGCAAATGTATAGTATTATCCCTACCAATACTAACTTGATTTCTCAGAGTGTAAATATAATATTGTTTCATTGATTTGTTTAATTTCATCCGTTTTATTCTAATAACCAATTAACTAATCATTCACATTATTTTTTGTTAGTTTAATTTCTTAACATTTTGCTTTCATAATTGTAATTGTGCTTTGGCAACACACGTCAAATGTCATGTCAACAATGCCTTGAATTGTGTTGAATTGAACTGAATTGAAAGAGAGAGAGAGACACACATATCCCAAAAAAAGAAAAAATAATTCCCAAGCCAACCATCAGACTGCATACTTATCATATAGGTAGGTGCCTGGGCCATTTTTATGTCATGCACCAGAGCATGGAAAATAAGTTTGATGTTAAATATAGTCACACTAACATAGTGGACGCTATTTTGATAAATTTGCAATAATTTCTCCAGTGTTGTTGGTTTTCCTGTAGCGTGAACTTCAGAGCGTCGGCCGTCTGTGTGAGTAAGCTGGCTGTTGTTTTTTACCAGGTGGTATAGTAAAGTCTATCTTGCTGCTTCTGGTTAAAAGCGCACCAGGGTCTTACATTTGGAATGACCCCAACCAATCAGGCTTCAAACCCGGTCACTCCACAGAAACTGCCCTCCTGTCAGTCACTGATGCCCTCCAGTCTGCCAGAGCTGCGGGGAGATCATCTGTTGTCATAATGCTCGACCTGTCTGCAGCTTTTGACACAGTCAACCATCAGATCCTGC
>JAVQJD010014559.1:0-10167 GCA_036023655.1 Nannoperca australis
CTTTTGACTTCTTTATTGTTGACTCAGTATGTCCAGAGGCTGCACAGAACAAAGCATTCAAAAACAACATGAAGACCTTTGGTGGTCAATGTGAAAATGTAAATGATCTAAGATATCACCTGTAACTGTGCTTAAACCTTCTTGTAATGAACAGGGTTGCTTTACTGGAAACGCCTAAACATCTAGATTGTTACTAGAAATAGCAGCAGACAACAAACAAACATGGTGACGGATCGTTTCATTCCAAACATTTAAAGAGGTTTACATGAGTGATTGTAGATGTTGAAATGATGACAATCAAACATATTAGTATATATTCACATATTCACATTCCAGCATGTTCCAAACCTTGAAAACATTTAAGCATTTCCCACACTGACTTTATACCATTAATTTCATCAGAGTTCATTCTGGTAGTTCTAGTCAGAACCAGTAATAACATCTCAGTAAGTTCTAGTATCTTGGTAAGTAGAAACAAGTGAAATGCTCTAACATAAGAAGTGCTTGGTAAGAACAAATATCTTGTCAGACAAAAAAAATTGTTGTGCAAGAGGTGTTTTTCTTAAAATAAGTAATATAATCTTTTTCCTCACTTGGAATTGTATGGAAAGTATTCGTGTAGCTAGTTACTGTTTAAATCTAGAACAATATTAGCTGATATAGCTTATTAAGACAAGCTAGATATATTTTCTTAAAATAAGTAATGTAAAGCATGCTTGACAAGATTTTTGTTCTTTTTAGACAAACAAGACTAATTTAGCAGAAACAAGCAACTTTTACTTTCTTGAAATTCCTTTTTTTGCAGTTTAGGGCTTTTGTTTTTGTCTGGTGAGTACCATACAGCTATAGGCCTGCTAACAGTATCATCTGAGAAAAAAGCTGCATTACCTGACAGGCTGTTCTCCACCTCAGTGTGAAAGTCACTGCTGTTTTCAATTCTCTAAAAATCAAGCTGTTCCACCAGACTCCTGTTTCAAATACTATACTCTCTAGAGGTCATATCTGGTCCTTTTGCTTCCCCCCTCCTTTCATTCTCAATTGAAAAACTCAATGATGGCCACACTAGTGACTGACAAGCCAGTGGGAAAATGGCTTTATGAAGACTGTCTGAATGCTGAGCACTTGTTCTGCTTTGCTCTGTGTTGGTCATCCTAGTTATTTCTTTAACTGTTGACCTTGTGGAAATTGCTGGTTGCTCCCCGGGGCCTCCACGATCTGGGTCACAGCAGACTGCATCTCATCCACTGAAAGCTGGCTCTCAATAGATGCTACATTAAGTGCTGCTGGTACTCCACAGACCACTCACTGCAGGGACTAAGCTTGCTAAGAAGAAGCAAACTTCATAGGTCTGTGCTTCTACGCATTAGACTAAGAAATGAAGCAGTTTGGCATGAGTGAGCCACAGCAGTTTATGTTATGACACTGAAAGACTGAAACGGTTTCACAGAGTAGCTCTCTACATCCAGTATTTTCACCACTCTTTGCAATAGAGATGCTGTCAAAATGATGTTTCATATTCTGTCAGTTTTTACATTCACTTAAGCTTGTGTTGCCGTTTGATGAGGTAGCATCAAAACAGACTTTTAAAAAGTTTTTCCCATGTTTCATCTCCAGAACCCCCACCGCTTGTTTCTGCCTGCAACCCCTAAAGGAAGGTTTAGAGGCAGAGATGAATTGATTTCATAAAAGATGAAAAAACGATATAAAAGAAGTGAGATTGTGATCGGCTGGATTATGGACAGGCTCGTCTGTGAGGGTAGCCTCCAAGATGGCAGAGGGAAGGCAGACAAGAAGCAGGCAGAGAAATACATTTATGTCCCCCAGCTTCTTATTTTCCATGTCACAATTAGGGCAGGGCAAATAGCATCAGAGAAAGGTTGGTTCAGATAGAGGCTCCTCTCTTTATTACTTTATTACTCCTTATTACTAATGTCAGCCTTTGATACATATAAAAACAATGCACTTAGTATTTGAAACCATGCTGAATAATTCATGCAATTGCATCACAGAATGCCAGTGATACAGTAGTCCTACAAGCATCATTGATATCTCATAAAATTCACTGTGTTCAATCCCAGAGGGAACATTGTGAATGTACCACATATTTTTGAGTTAAACGAGCCGTGTGGGATCCTTTTGGAAAGATGTTTCATGTACAAACCTGAGCAAAGGTGCAATGCCTTTCTAGTGAAAATACCTGTATGCACTGGACAAATAATGTTGGAAATCATTAGTAATTATATTTATGGTCTGTCATTTGCAGACTACAAATGTTAATGCTAATTATAATTTTCAGCAGACAAATGTAAGTGGAGCCCTCAAAAAAAAAGAAGAGAAACAAAACAGCCATCAGCACATTAAAATAAAGCACTAATGGCTAATGGTTGATGTTGCTCATCTGGGAGGCTGTGCCTGTTCCAGCTCCTATTTGTAATTATTTATAGTTTCTCTAAAGCTTCTTATTATGTTCTAGTTATGTTATTATATTGTTTACCTTTCACTTGAATATCACTGTTAATTGTAACTGTAACCAATTGTTCAGGTCAGGTGATAGACAGGGTTCTATCACCATTTGATCTCATCTAAATACTTCATTCATGGTTCTGATTATCTGACTTGTAACATAGTGGTTAGCAATTCAATTCAGTTCAATTTATTTACCACATCACCACAAAGGTATCTCAGGGCACTTTTTCATATGATGCAGGTCCAAAACAACTCTTATATTTACAAAAACCAAACCATGCTCCCACCATGAGCAGCGCTAGACCCGCCTCCTCCGCGGGTAGCTGGAAACCCCAGTGTTAACTGAGACAGGTGATAGATAACCAGCTTCATGATTCCGGAAAAGCTTTTGATTTACAAGTTGATCTACATTCATAAGCTTTGGGTAGTGACCGAAAGATCGAGATTGCGGACAGCTTACCCCTAGAGATAGGGTTAGACGGATAGATAGAGCTTGGAGTAGACACTGATCCTTTACGGTGGTTTGTGCAGTTGATTAGGGTGCTTCCTGGACACAACCACCCAGGGTCTCCTGGGGTATTTCTGGGCTGGGAATGCCTTAGGATCCCACAGGAAGAGCTGGAAAGCGTTGCCCCCAGACAAACTCTGAAGTAATGAACCTAACCCTTCCCTAACCCCCCCTCCTCTAGCATGTATGTAGGTTGTACTTTAATTAAATGGCACAAAAGATTCTTATATGATATGCTGTATAAGAAAATAGGAGCAGTATCTCTGTGGTCTAATACTTGGATGGATTTCTAAACGGATTAGAATGAGGTTCATGGTTTTTATTCATGAGAAGCACACAGCCCTCGAAACTTAACCAAAACAGAGGCGTTGAAAAGATTCTGCAGCAGTCAATTTCTTAATCTAATCTTGGGCAGGTTTTGAACAGACTCAAGCAGTGACTTACTTGGGAGAATACAAATTGCTTGATGAAATGAAATGAATTTCTTGATGCTAGGTTATCTTCAACAGATAATTGGTAAATCCTTCAGCTGCCTCGATCAGCAGAAGGTGTCAGAGGATGGATGTAGCTGGCATTAAGACCACACTGCCTGTGTCAGTTGTGTATCTTTATGTGAGGAACTCAAATGGCTTTTGTAGTTGGACCTGACCGTCGCTCAGAAAGTAATTTCCATTCTCAGTTTTTTAGGTTCTTTTGGCAGAAGTGGGGAAACAGTCCCATGCAGATATCAAATACATTTCCATGCTTTGGCTGTGTGTAGTAACCGCATATGAAAGTATAAAAATATTCTCCACGGGAATGACATTGCCTCATCAGTGTTCACTTCCGCTGGGCCACCATATGCCCCATTCTACCTGGACCATTAACTAAACCCAAAACCCAATACATTAGGAATGTTGTTAAACCCCCAAGAGTGAATATTATTCCATGTTATCATAATTTAGATGTTTTTATCCCTATGACATGGATATGTCTGGACTATTGCAATTGATATAATTTCAGAATTTCATTAGTTTAAAAAACTGAAATACTGATCAGGAAAATTGAGACTTTGTGTGTACCTTCAAGTCCAAGATAGAGTTTGGAAACATTTCACTCAGATTTCCTCCCCAATTTTAGGTAAATCTTACCTTTATTATACTATATATGTTGACATTGTGCAGCAGAGGCATTGATTCATCTCTGAGGTCATTTTGAGGCTTTACTCTTAGCTTGCATGCTGTTGAATTTTATTTCTTTATTCTGAACTATTATATGGAAAGTATGGGAGTTTTTTCAATATTTGATCCACCCTTATGTCAATGTTAGCATGACTGACCAATACATATATTAGATGGATGGAGATTTAAGTAAAATATGAAATTAATTTACATTTTCTTTAACATTAGTATTTCTGTCTTTCCATCTTTACAGACTGTTACAAAATGTGCCTTCTCGCTCATAAGCATTCACCACAGACCCTCCATGCAGACCATAAGGTTAGGTGCATTGTGGCATATTACAGACATTAATCTCACAAGAAAATGATGTATTGATCTTTGGTGGAGCACAGGTGGATCATGAAATGACTTCTGATGCATAACTTAGCAAATTCCTTCCAGACCTTTGCTATAGGAGAATGAAAAGTAAGGCTTTACAGGTGGCTCATTGTTCAGAACTAAACCACAACAAATGGCACTCACTGTCAATCACAGTGACATTTGGGCTGTTAACAACCAGCATTCCCAACATGTAAAAGCTTATTTCAGGAAATGTGCAGGCTTTTTGGCCTTTTGCAAAATTTCTCATGCACTTTTGTTGCTATTAAGCATTGTTCAGCGTGCCATAGGTTTTAGATTCAGCCAACCATTGTTTATTTCTACGCAGGATATAAAATCAATTTGCAGAGACTTTTCTCAGATAACTAATCCACCACAATGAACACCATGCCTGTATTTTTGTATATTTGTCGAGGTTTCATTATTGGTGCCTGCTAATGAAACTAAAAGTGCAGATACATATCGAAAGTCTGCTGGTGTGCTGTTTGTGTGTGGAAGCAAAGTTTCAAATTCTTGATTTGAGAGTCAGCTGTAAGAGCCCAACAATATGAAGCATACAACAATAATCACAAACAATGACAACCATATACGTCCTGAAAAGCATAATGTGTATTTAGTAATTGCATTAAAAAAAACGGTACTGTAACTGATTCAGACATGATTCATTGAAATGTTTATTTTATGTTTTTCTCATAAATTCATGATTATTTGAGTTCATACAGTCATTAAAAATGGATCAAAATATAATATAAATAGGATGTTAAAAGGGTAGCATTGAATAACATTTGTCTAAAATATAGCATCTTAAAATAATGGTTGGTTAAAAATGTAGGGCTCTTTATGTAAGATTGTGTTTTGATGTAGAGTGTAACAGACACCAAAGTGAGATTAAATAACCCATGTTTCATGTGGTTCACATTTGTGAATAATGTTTGTTTGATATTCCTTTACATGGACAATATGATATGTTTTCCATAATTTTACTTGATGTAGTCACATTTTCTGATGTGACATGTTTGGGACTGCAAGCTTGAGAGACAAGACTGAGAAACATTTTATTTTGTTTTCGTGTTTATATTTTTTGTAGTTTTCACGTTGTCTAATTTCAAAAGAGAGAGAGAGACAGACAGACAAAATAAACCTTCAAAAGACATCTCTATGAAACGTGACAAATATTGCATAGGGGCCAGTGTAGTTACACTTGCTGGTCGCTTCCAGACAGGACATGGATGCACTACATTGGCAGATTTTTCAGATCAAAAACATACAATTGCAAATTGATTTATTTGATGTGTTACAAATGACCTGGTAAAAAAATATTATAGTACTTTGAGAAAAACTAAACTTAGAAAAGTGAATTTACACTGATAACTGTGATAAGCAATGTTCAATGGAGACCACTCTGCTAATTTGGATTTTTACAAATTGTGCAGATATGGTCTTTCTACAGTGTTTGAATTAGACACTACACACAATAAGCCTCTGTTCTGTGTTGCTGCCACACATTATGATAGTGGATGATGATGCACAATGTAAATAAAGACTTTGCATAATGCAGCTTGAAAGAGTTTTAGAATAGATAATCTGGGTTGCCACAGGTTTCCATAGCTGGGCTCAACATATCCAGCAGTGTGTGAATGCCAGAGTGACCCATGGACTCAGGCCTCCTCTCTGCTCCCATTTCACAAGGGAAGTCTCTGCCATTCCTATGCAAAGCGAAAAATAAAAAAGATACATCAGTGCCCTAGAAAATTTGTAATTATTTCAGTGGGTGGAGAATTCCATGATGAAAAAAAATCTCATTTCAGCAGGATAGCAGACCTCCTATAAAATATGCCTCTCCCTTTCAAAAGCCTGGCAAATTGGGACAGTGAAGACCAGCTGCCACATGGGAAAAACATTGTAATCTGACACTCATTTATGATTGCAACACAAAACATCAAGCACATGTGACTTTTGAATGGTAGTTTTGAGCAGGAATATCCATCATTTTGTCTTTCATTTCTACATGTATTCAAAGCTCTCAAAGGCACCTGTTTATCTGCAACATATGACTATGGACTTTAATGTTACGTGTTGAAACCTGGTGTCACTCTCACATTCAAGGACCTATGGCACTGCCCTTCAATCTATACATAGACATAAAATGTTACTTGTTACTACCTTTGAAGTGAAGCCTGTATATGGAATCACTTTGAAGAATCTCTGAGGATATGAGAATTTCAGAAAAGGATCCTGAAACTTTTTTCCATCTGAGAATGGCCATCGGTTCACTTTAAGCAGAGCTTAAGTGAACAAAGAGGAGTATAATGGTCTTCCTTGGTGGAATCCTGCAGAGAAGGACATTGGACTTTAAAATTTAGCTAAGGATTAGAGTGGGATTAATACCAGTATGGCAGATTTAAAGGAGGCGCGTGTGAGCCAAGATGCCTCTGTTGCACAGTGTTGATATTCAAGAGATGTTCTTAACAACTCCCAGCTGGAAATCACAGATGCAAGGATTTGAAAACCTCTCGGTCTCCTGTGAGCAGAGATTTGGATACCACCGTTTTATTAATATGCTGATTAAAAACATGTTACCATGTGATGATTATGTACTTCAGTGAAGCACGGTGGTGCAGCCCCTGTTTTTCTCCATCAGTTGTTGCTAATATACTTTGCTGAATGGTAGTCTGACAGAACTGAAATTGTTAGAACTGTTTTGTTCATACAGTTAAATATTGCTCACTGCTGCCTTTTCAAAAAGCAGTCAGCCTTTTTTTCTCCTCACAGGGGCCTCAATATTAACAGCCTTAGTGAGTCTGTTTGTTGTACTAATTTAAGGTGTTATATTGATTTAAAGCTTTAACCTACATGCCTACTCTGTTTTTACACATTTGCAAAAAATGTTAAGCTTGAACTTTGTCATTTGTGTTGTATTTTGGGAAGTAAACCACTAAAGATCAGCCTGAAAATAATTAGCTTTAAAGTATTTTTCCTCCCAGGACAAGCTCTGTCAAATAATTCAGCTCTCGTTCACCTTCCCCTGCATATCAAATGCAACCTTTTGGCCCTTTCCCCGATATGAAGATAGTGTAACGGTCTTCAGTATGGCAAGCAACACACTTCAGCAACATTAAAATCACCCACTTCAGGCTCGCTGATGCTTGGCAGTGTTGTAAGTGTAATATTTTTCATTTGCCCAGTGAAGTTGGATTCAGTGTTTGTGTGTTGGGCTGCTACAGCACTACTTTGTCCCTCTTACTATGTGCCAAAGGTCCTGCATGTCGTGTTGGTTATGACTGAATCTGATTGTTTTGACATGTAAGGGCCAAATATTTGAGGCAGTTGTTATAAATTCCGCACAGCTTGTTCTTTATTTTCCTTATTTATTTGGTCACTGGAAAATAGCATAACATTTCAACTTGTATATGTATTATATAAAAGCGCTGGCGTGCCTTGCTGCTTTCAATAGTTTGATATTTTAAAGAAGATTTGATGCAATCTCTTCTGCTTTCGAGAATGACAATGCTGCTGTTGCAGTGAGATTATATTTCCCGACTTTTTCCAGTTTTATTGTTACAGTGAGTATATTGAAGTAGGACTGTCTCTAAACTAAGGGGCCAATATTAATACAAATCCACCATGCGCTCACAGAAAGAATCATGAACTGTTAAGTAAGATATAAATCAGCCTGAGAACAAAGCCGGCACAGAATGAGAAAGGAGAAGTTTTGTTCTCTAGAGGGGGCTCCCACTAAACTGTGATGTGGATTAGAAAAATATTCCCACAACACAGATGGTTATCGTGGCATTATTAACTGCCTAATGACTTTTTGTCTTTCTGGCTTTTTGCTTTCTACAGCCCTGTTTCAGGGTGGCACTTCATTGAACAAATAAATGTAACTGCATATGCCTTCTGCTTTCTCCATTGGGCTTTGGCTAAGGGAATTATCTGAGCATATTGAATTCATAGATCATTGTTGCTAGCTGGGGGCTTCAAAGTATCATTAATATTCTGATTCTGGAGATCTGTGAGCTACTCTCTCGGTCCTTCTCCTTTATTAAAGCATTGTTCCCAGGTTGTAAAGCAACTCTGCTGGAGATTTTAAACAACTTTCAAACGTGCCACAGATAGAAACAGTGAATAATGTTGTCTTGTGTCTTGTTAGAATGCAACTAATTGGAATGGAGTTATTTCCAAAGCGGATGCATTGTGTTGCCTGGTATGTTATCAATGCTTTGATCAAGGTTGTCCAAGTGGTGTTACATCTTGATGTAGAAAGTCACGTTGACTCAGCAGGGAAGATCTACTGAGGATCAATTGCTGTGATAATGGGGTTTGTCAGATTGACCTCTTTACCTTTATGGGGATTCAAATTGATTAACAGAGGTTTCAGACTTCAGTTTTCTTTTTCAACGTGTTTTTGTGAAATTCATATTTCTATGTGTGTTTGTAACACAAATTATGTAAATATGTGCAGCGGCTAAGAATTTCCATAAAATTTTCTGCTGTGCCATATAAGAAAGTGAGAGAGTTAGACTAACTGGCTAAGTTTAGCAGCTGTTAGCAACAATTGACTTAATGACAATATGATTTTCTGACTTTTTGTGCACATCAGAGCCTGTATTTGTACTTAAGAGAATTTCAGGGGTTATATAAGATTTCAGTTTAGGTCAGATGGAATGGCTGTCGGCCGTGTTAAGACTGGAGATAAAACCATCCCCTCAAAAAGAATGTAACAGAAATAAATGAAAAGAAAGTATTGTTAGAAATCCTTTCAAACAGAATGTATCTTAGATGAAAGAAGAATAATTATATATTCCTTTTAGTGTTTCTTTATGGAACTTCATAATGACAGCCTCAAACTGTCATTTAGAGACAAGACAGAGACGAGTGGAGTCCAAAGCCTGTACCCCACTGTGCAATGGTACCTAGAGTGCTGTCATGTCTGGAATGAACATGATGAAACCCAACTAACATCCTGTCTCTATAGTGCATTGGCCTTTTCAAAATGCAGACTAATGGCAATGTTTTTGTCATTAGTTTTATTAGTGGGCTGTTGCAACTTACTGTAAAAACCTTAATAATAATTATTGACACATTTGTAGTTAGTTAGCTGTTAATAGTTAACACTATTCTTTTGAATGGGTGTAGTCAGACAGACAGATATTTAATTGTTTTTGGCTTTGGAAGTACTAAATAAATAGAAAGAATAGGTTAGGACAGGGGTCTCAAACTCAACTTATCTGGGGGCCGCTGGAGTTAGAGTCTGGGTGAGGCTGGGCCGCATCAAGTATTCCACAAAAAAAGGTTTAAAAAATTCAATAAAAGTACAACTGATCCAAAATTCTCAATCTTTATTAATAACAATTCAAAACATTAATGGTTCTTAAGAACATAGGCTTCTCTTACTTTCTCCTACTCCTTGTTTCTTTCTTTCTTGAAAAAATCTTGTTGCCTCAGTAGACATGTTTTAAGTTTGGCTGCCATTGCTGCTATATTGGTGTTGACTTCGTTATTGTCACTTCATGCTGCAGTACGTTAGTGTAACGGAGGTCCTTTCTATCTCCGTTACGTTTAGTACCTCACACATTTGCACCGTGCACATCCTTTGTGCAAGAGTTATGGCATGAACAGAAATAAACGAACACGCTAGTGAATTGTTTAATCTTT
>JAVQJD010014571.1:0-16348 GCA_036023655.1 Nannoperca australis
GTTGGGTCTTTGTGTGTGTGGAAGTTGGTCTCGACCGGCTCCATGTGATTGAGTGCCCTGAGATAACTTTGTTATGATATGGCGCTATATAAATAAAATTGAATTGAATTGAATTGTAGTCCCAAAAAACTACGACAGAACATCGGTCAAAATTATTAGTGCTTGTTTTGTTCCAATTAACTCCAATCAAGGGAGTATCTATATATTTAAACTGAGGACACACACACACACACACACAAACACAAACACACTTTCAAAAGAAAAGTCAGTTAAGTGCCCCAGTTTCAAAGCAGAGAAGCCCTGATGGCTTTGAGGCATACAGAAACACACCCGCATCTCATCATCTTATAAGTTAGTTAAGACATTATTGCATTATTTTTATTCATATTATAAGTCAGACATCATACACAAGCTTCTGATGTGTAAAAGTGTCAACCCATTATTTGCTATTCACTGGCGGTAATTAGGCATCTTGTTTCTATCTCACAGCACTCATCACATTCAGCAAAAATATAAAACACTCATAAAAGTAGGTAAATATAACCAGCAAAAAGGTTCCGACGTACAACAAACTGACAAGATACAGCTCTTACAATCATCATACCTAAAGGATTTGCGACTTAATCATGGCACCGGCAAGAAAACCAACAAGTACAATCAACAGGTGCTTCTGGAACACCTTGTAACTAACAATTCATTCATTCAAACATGCCAGTTTACACCAATGCGACAAGACAACATGGTGTATCGTTTCTATAGTAAAGATTCTCTGTACTTCCATTTTAACTGATGGCTTTTTTGTAGCTGGATATAATTTGTTGAGTCTTGAAATATAATTGAGGATAGCGATAATGAGTTACTTGTTGCTGTTGCATTTCTAGTATTAATGAAACAGCAAAAACATTAAAAACTGAGCAGGTTCGGTGGCAGGTGATGTGCCTTACGCTGTAACACCAGCCACAGGTGATTAAACAAGCTGAGTTCACACCACTGCAACTTTCCCTGCCACGTTCTGAAAGGGTTTAATCTCATCATTAATCTTTGGACTGAACTGCCCTTTAGCTGTTTTACTTAATTAATTTAATCAATGATGATGTCATACAAAGTGGACAAGAAATAAACAATCTTTGTTGTTCTTTTTTTATGTTTCATGTGAAGGCTTCACATTCTAATTCAGTCATGAATGTTTTTAGTTGAATTCCACCACTCCTGTGTTCTCCGTGTTGCCATGGCATTCTTGTGTTTGTACACATCCTATGGCTCAGTGAACAATTGCAAATGTATTATGTAAGTCCATGAACACTCTCTGTATTGTGTGTGTGTGTGTGTGTGTGTGTGTGTGTATGTGTGGAGAATGCGAATGCGTGTGTGGCAAAGAGAGAGACGGGATTCGTTGCATTTAACAGGGTAGCACATGCTGAGACTGGGGCATGTTTTTTTACATTTGCCTTAATTGAACTGCAGTCAAGCATAAATTAATCCACCCTGCCAACTTTGCACTTTCTACTGTGTGTGTGTGTGGTTTGTGCATGCACCCGTGTAAATAAGTACCTGCCCACACATGTGTTCGTGCATTTGGTAAACAGATTACAAACTCTACAATTTTTGTTTCTGCCTGTTTTATGTCAAATCACAATATACAGTGTAATGACAAATCTTCCTTTTTATGATTATCATTTCAAAAGTTGAATAAGGAAGATCTCTTCTCTCTGCAATGCTCCCTTATTGTGACCAATTAGCTTTCTTCCCATGTTTTATTCCAGCTTTAAATATTTCTGTCTTTCAGACAAGTTCTGCAGAACGCTCAGCCTCCTCCATCACCAACAGCATCTGCAGATAGCTGGAGATGCAGCTGCGGAAGTTATATCTTCCACCTGCTTGTTCCTCACAACCATAAACATCTAGATTCTGGCAAGCGCCCCTGTCAAACATTTTGGCCTCAAGAGACTTTTGCCTCCAACTTTAGAGGAGGTACAATTGCATACTAAGTCGATGGAAAACCTAGATTAGATCTGGAGATACGTTACTACTGAGAGTGTGGAAGGAAATGTTGTTCACAAGAGTCATTTGTCTGAATAGTGTACGTTGTTTCAACAATGCTCTCATTTTTCTGGTGAAGAGATTGTTTTGAGTTTGTCAGGCTTATTCTAGTAAAAATTGACTTGACTGAAATTCTAAAAACCTTCTTGGCTTCCCAAAATATTCAAACCCTCACACTATGTAACCAATCCTATGTATATATATTTCTTCAATCCAATCACTTCCTTACCTCATCAGTCACAGCACTGTGAAAGACCCACTTCCCTTCCCCCCTTGGTCCCAATCAGTGCTCCTTTTGTCACCTCCCCACTCTCTTCCTCCTTTTTCACCTTACCTCATCCATCTCTCATCTCTTCTTCATCACTATAGAGGCTATAAAGGTAAGAGGAATGAGAGCTCACTTCAATCAAACCATGTGCGCTCTTTCTTTTTCTCCCCCTATCACTCTGTTTAGCTCTTTGTAAGAGAAAAGGTATAAAAATCATTGTGAGGGGTCTTGAGTTGGGAATGGAGGAGCTGTTATGTGGGGGGGGCGGGGGGCAGGACAGTACATGAGAGGGAAGTACACAACAGGAAAGGACAGGAGAGAAGAGAGAAGAAGAGGCAGGGAGGATCAAGCTGGAAGAGAAAAGATAGGTTCAAAACAGGAGAAGTGTTTGAGTGCAGTGTTGGTTGAACTGTATCACGCTGCTGCTCTCAGTCACACTCCAGTCCAGCGTTAGTGGTGTCTGGGGCATACTGGAGTGTGTCAGCACTCAGGTGATGGTGACAGCTGGTGATCAGAAGCTATCAGGGCATCAGATTCCTGGTCTCTGCTTTGAAACTGGTTCACTTCACTTCACTCTTATGGAAAGTGTGTATATGTGTGTTTGAGAGAGAGAGAGAGACAGAGAGAGAGAGAGAGAGAGAGAGAGAGAAAGAGAGAGAGAGAGAGAGAGAGAGTGATACTCTTTCCTCAGGCCACATCACTACAAGGACAAAGACAAAGAGACCCAACATTGTGTGTGTTAGATTCAGGAAAATGTGATGATTTAACCTCAAAGAGGGAATAAAACAGATGTATGAGTGCATGAAAAGACAGTGGTTGGACAAGGACAAGAACAAGTACAGTAATGTTACAGAAATGTGATTACATTTCTGAGTAACACAAGTAGTGTAACGGATAACAATTTGAAATTCAGTAGTTACTAATCCCAGTACTTCACATTACTTCAAAATCTTGGAGGGTCTGCTTTGCAGTCTTACCAGGAGTTGGACAGGATCTGTTGGATCTGTTTTGTCTCTGAGAGTTCAGTGGCAAGACTGGTTCAGGAATATGTTAGCTGTTTTCTTAGCTGGCCACTGCTAAGGTGCTAAGGTTCTGCTCAATGTCAACAGAGCCGCATTTGTTGAGTTGGGCTCCATGGACGCAGAGGAACTACGAGACTGGGCTGCTCCGGAAGCCTGTACTTGCACCTCGCCAACAGTGGAGGCGACACAAGCGGTGTGAGAGGAAGCAGCAGCGGGGTACGCACGGAGGTATCCGAGCTAGGCTAGCGGCTAGCCCTCATAAGCCGGCCTTCCCCACCATAGTGCTGGCCAACTGTCGCAGATCACACCATCCAGCGAGATCGGCTGACTTGCTATCGAGCAGACAGAGTCCCTATCGGAAAAGCCTCCAGCGCATTGTGAGGGCAGCTGAGAAGATCGTCGACAGCACACACCTCTCCTGAAAAGCCATCTGCATTGCAATGGACCCTACCCGTCGCGGAGCCTCTTCGGCCTGCTGCCATAGGGAGTGAGACTGCAGAGCCTGCGAGCCGGGACCAGCGGACTGGGTGACTGTCCGGATGCTGAACTCTCTTCCTGCTCTTCACTTACTCTTGCACTACATAATAACAGACACTGTATGTCTCTTTGTGCCGGGTTTGTTTGTTGTATGTTCTTTGGGTGACTGTATTAGTATGTTTTTGTGTTGGTTATATTTAGTTGTGTATTCTGTGGGGTTTTTTGCACTGAGGGATTGAGAGTAACGATATTTCAATCATCTGTATGTCCTGTACATACTGTAGAATTGACAATAAAGAAACTTGAACTTGAACTTGATTTCTTTCTTCCACAACAACTGATTGTTTTCATTTCAAACTTGTAGTCTTCAGCTCCAACCAATGGTGACTCAAG
Source organism: Nannoperca australis (assembly GCA_036023655.1). Classification (NCBI taxonomy): domain Eukaryota; kingdom Metazoa; phylum Chordata; class Actinopteri; order Centrarchiformes; family Percichthyidae; genus Nannoperca; species Nannoperca australis. The sequence goes on from JAVQJD010014571.1 coordinate 4,201, forward strand.
TGACATCACTTGAGGACATTTATCAAACTCACAGCTTCCTCTGGAGACACAAAAGGTTTTATACTACTTTTTTTACATACGCAATAGAACTCTTCAACACCTGGAGACAGACTTCGATGTGGAAAATCAGTAGAGTTTTAAACATAATGTAAGGTAAGAGTGGTAAATATTAAACAAGCTGGGCCCCAAAACACAAGTAACAACATGTATGGTTACAGTTTGCGGCCCTTGCAGACTAAACACCCAGCATCCCATTGAGGTCTTAATCCAACCATCTTGCTGCATTTCAATCCTGAACCTGCAGCTTTTACCAACAGTCACGTATCAAGTAAAATACCAATCAATGCCTGCATTAAAGCAAAATCTTTCTCATCATTATATTGTTTTATTCGTTGCCATGCCAATGTGCCTCTGTTCCAGATATGCTTGAATGTGCCAGTCCAATTTGACATCCCACACACTTCTTTTGGAAAAATAAAACACAACAAAATGAAGTGCTGGAGGCTGCTATCAGATTTCAGCATGTGAAACCGGGAGGACACTGCTTCGTTAGGCAGAGAGAAAGGTAATGGCTCAGGGTTTTATCACACATTGTCAACTCGGCATTGTTATATTTTTAATAAGATATCAACCTGAGAGTGTGCCAGTATTCTGCAGAAAAAGCAGACGTGAACAAGACTTCTTGCGTAGAGGAAGAAGATGTGTAGCTTCAGTCTGGCCACATGCTGCCTGTGAAATCAAATAAAGCATGTAATAAAGATTTTTGTCAGTTTCCTGGAAATACTTGCTCTAAAAGAAAACTTTTATGTCTCATTAGTACCAGTTATATTGTATTTTGCATTCATGAAATGGTTCACTTGTGTTTGAAATATTGATACAAGGAATTAAGCATTTTCTGAGGACACTGAGTGCAGGGCATGTCTAAAGCAAGCTATAAACCTACCAACTCAGACAGAGGTTAAAGCTGCCTGCAACAGAGGATGCTCTCTCCTCTATGTCGGTGCTTCTAATTATACTGCCCTCTGTGATTTATGCATGTCTGTGTGTGTGTATGTATGATTGAGTGTATGGCTCATGAATGCACTGCCATCATAAACTGTAGCCCAACCCCCTGGTCTCAGCCCCCTAGGTTTATAGAATCTTGCAAATCTCATTGGCCAAGACCAACACATGTTAGCTAATGGCATCACAGCTCTGCTGCATCCCACCCATGAGGCCTGCCATGTGCTTTCTTTCCCTCTGCACCAGAAGACCGTAGATACATCAACACAGAGCCAGGGGAGGACACAGGTGAGGGTGGTAGCTAAAAACTTCAGGTTGCTTTTGGCTGCTTCTCTTATGTGCCCAAGAATCAGCTGAGGTCTTTGGATACAAATAAATTCATCACTGTTTTGACTTCACAATGTCTTGTTTAAAGCTTGGTGGACTTGCATGTCTTTCTCTTTGTCTCATGTCTTTAGAAAGGCTTCCAGCACAAGACACAATTTTCTTAATCTACAACAATCATTTAAATGTCAAACATGAAGGTCACCAAGATTTACAGGGTTTTCACTAGAGAGAAACAGGAGAGGCTGATTTAGAAAGCAGGAAGGACATCAAGTTTAGATCAACATAGCTTTTGTCTGCAAATGTGAGGAAACATTCCAGAGTTGGCTGTGACCAACTTATGAAAGCAAGTGTTCTTGGTTCCTGTGCCCAGACTGATTTCCTAGAAATGTCTGACTCTATCTTTGATTTATGAAGTAACATGTGGGACTGGATGTGACTATTTGGCCATTTCATAATCTGGCTGTGATACAGGTCCTGATGTTGGCCACTTCTACTGAAACAAAGTAATGCACTCATTTAGTTCAAATGCATTACATTTGCGTGGCTGTTCTTAGAATATTTGTACAGGTTTGGGGTGTAACATTAGTGTCTATAGTTTACTTCCAGTGTTCTGTTTCAAAACTGCCTCCCAGCAGAAAGATAGATCAGGCAGTAAAGCTGAGACAGCAGAACCAGCTGTAAACCACACTGATATATTATCACCTAACTTGATATAGTGAATGTGTTAACAAACAATGGCTTGTTTACACATTGAGCAGACACTGAGCTACATTAGTGTTTCTGCCCTCATAATGAATCTAAGTCCAATATTCCCTCCCTGTTAGCTCTGTTTTGGTCTCCACCAACTCCTGAGGGAAATATCTGTCTCTTTATGTTATGTTTTCCAGCTAGTCTGCCGTTTGCTGCTGAGCAGGTGGTGGACAGTGGCTTTATTAGAGCTTTTTCTCTGAAAACAGCTGCCTGAGACAATAAAGAAACAATAAAGTTGCGGGCTGTAAAACCAAAACAATGAGCTGAAAGAATATAAAAAGCACAGTGATTTTTATCACAGGTGAAGTGATACCTTTCACATTACATTACATTCATTTGATCCATTGTTTAAATTAACAAACTGATAAGTACAGCTTTAATCAAGTGTTTCAGTTACTTAACCCTAACATGCATTAACTATAGTTTACATACCATATCCACAGTCTTTCCCTACCCTCAACCATACTCCAGCTGCCATGCCCAGATATTGTAGAAAAATAACAAAAGTAATCCTGGGTTTGCAGAACTCTACAATATCAGCGTTTTTCTGGTCATTAAAAGATCAGCATCAACAATTAACTAAATTTATCACATAAGCTTCACAGTTATCTGTGCTTTTGCACGACATGATATTTAATCACAGTGAGGACATGTTGCAGTGATCGGGCAAAACATCCATGGATAATGCAACTTATGACTGACTGGCCTAAGGGTCATGCAGCAGCCTCACCAAATGGATGTGTGAACTCCTGCAGTTTATTTGATATAAGTTAGAGAATCACACTTGGCTTGGGTTGTCTCGTCTTAAATTCCAGGAGAGTGTAAATGAACCATGGCCATGTACAGGACCAAACGTAAACAGGAAGCAGCACGGTTTTACACACGAGAGTTTGACTCTGCTGCTTTCTCTTGCAGTATCAGGTAACGTAATGTGTACTGCAGTATGATGCAGCTACACGTCATGATCCACTCACTGACATCTTCATTCAAATATGCTATGCATTTATGCAATTGAACCCATAAAGCATTATTCAAGTCCTCCACTGTATGCTTTCACTCATTAAACCCTTTGAGCCCTAATTTTATGCTTCTGGCATTGTTTACAGCATAACTTTAAATATACTAAAGTCCTTGTCACACACAACTTTTGTGGCAAATTAATTAAATTTCAGTGAAACACTGCAATTATTGGCTTTGTTCATAGTCGCAGGAGCAAAGTCTGTGGGATTTTTTTCAAGCTATGTTCATCTCTAACCAGTGAATTTGCCCCATTGACGAATAGCAATAGACTGCAAAATAGAAGACGCTTTTAACTTATTAGCTGTGTTGCACCTTTTGATTTTATTTTACTCTCCTCCCTTGAAATATTAACCACTCCACAAATGAGCAGTGGTTTGCAAGCATTTATAGGACAGGAGTCAGCTGTACCAATACGTCTTTTGAATAAGCTGCGCTAACTTATTGTCCCGTTGGTGACCAAGCTAAGCTAATGAGTTAATGAGTTTGCCAACTGACTGTCACCAATTAGGTCAAATAGCTTTATTTTCCCTCTTCAATAACTTTTTATTGAATGAAAGGAGGTGAGGTTGAGTAAACGGAACAATAGAGAGAAAATAGATAGAATCACTGGGAGCAATTGTTAGTGACCAGCTCTAGCCTGGCCACCTAGTGTGGTAGTGGTTAGCTCACCAGCTACACAGTTTGGGAAATAAACTGGATAGATGTGTGTATTGTAATGGGATCGAATGGAGATGCATCAGGGGAAAATGCCATCACTACCTCACTAAGCTTCTAGATCAGATGTTTCTGATGTGGATACATTTCTCTGTACCACTTCCTGGTGTGATGAAGCCTTATACTGTTTTTCTTTTCACGACAGGCTTGGTGCTCAGAAATGCAACATTTCATGAATGGATACAATTTAATATTATAGCCATGTGTGTGTGTTTAGGGCCTAGTTAAATACATTAGCACATCTTAAAATGTATGAAATTATTTAATCAATTAAAAAGTCCCATGAGGAGAAAATGCCGTCAATGAAGGTTTCATTTTGATTCATTTTTCTTTTGATGATTGCTACATGTGCATAGTTGCGTTATATACAGTACAAGGCTTCCCACAACAACAATCAAACTCCTTCTGCCATTCTTCTTGCACCAGTCGTCAAATGACCGGACCCACCCAGCGCACAGCAGGGCACCGCACGCATCCGGCCTGCAGCAGCGCTGCGCAACGCCTCTCAAAAGATGCATGTAAACAGTAATTTCCATCCGCGTGTGAGTGCGTGAGATTACGGTGGAGGATGAAGGCCAACTGAGACGTGTAGGCTGACTGATGCACTGTAGCCAGGCATGAATCGATTCAGGCTGCTTCTGTTGGCATCTGCTCATGAAACACTCTGCTTGTTAGAGGCCTATAAAATGCAGTCCTGCTGCAGAAGCGCCACATAAACACAAACATTAGATCCGTGAGATAACTGTGACCTACCCAGCCGGCATGTTGCATATCAAACATGGCCTGATTTGCAACTTTCATGCTGACTGTTGCCTGTGCGTTATGCTAAATGTAACCTACGGCTCACGTAGGTTGTAACTTCTCTCGCTATGTGCTTTATTGATATGATGAAACTTTAAAAATCACAAGGGACGTCTGCATTCACCACAGCCTCTTAAGATACGTCGACGAGCACTGTGCAGAAGGTGACGCGGAGGCTTGTTTACCTGACTTTGGGTAGGTGACAATCCATATGTCGCTACTTCTGAGGGAGAAGTTGGCGATCTCCTCCATCTTCCCTCTGCAGAAGGGCGGAAGCCGCACTCCATCAAACTCGAAGTATTTGCTCTCAAACTCAATCGGCGTGCTCGGCGTGTCTGCCTCGCTCTCGGCCATCCTTGAAACGAGCCGCCAGTGCAAGAAGAAGAAAACAAACAGCCACGCGAACAGGTTTTTTTTAGGAGATCAAAGATGGGTATGATGGTGGTGATAAGGTTGGTTTGAAACGCAGCTGCCGCTCGCTTCTGGATGCTGAAGTTCTCGGTGGATGCTGCACAGCAGGCAGACGAATTGACCTACAGCCAATCTCGCGGGAGAGAAGTGATGTAATGCGCGCGCACGAGTCCCAGCATCAGGACCACTCTCGCCGGGCCTGAGTATGCGCGCCCCCGCAGAGGAAGGACGTTTACCAACACCGAACTACTACTACAGAGTACCATTATTGGAAAATACTCTATAGCCTTTATTACTGGGTCTCAACAGTCAGTTTATAATACTTGAAAGGGTGTTGGTGTGTTTGAGTGATTTTAACTTTGACTGATGTTATGTGTGCATTTTTTATAAACATAAAATGAATAATACAGAGGCTACATAGGCTATATTCCTTTCACACCTTAATATGTAATAATACCAATAGCATAATCCTATAGTATTTGTGTCCAATTACTCATACATTTCCTGCATTTACAATCTACAACTTGGGCAAAGGAGACAGAAGCCAAGTAGAGGGAGGGGTTTGTGTCTTTTTTTTAAATGTATTATAATAAACTTTATTTACACAATATAACTCACAACAGACAATAACAGAAACAAGAGAATGCTCAAGGCATCCAAGTCCCAAAAACATAACATTAAGAAGTAATGCAAAACCAAATAAAAGGAACAGACATTAACAAAATTATTTTATTTCAATTACAAATCAAAATCATTACATAAGGCTCTAGCATTTGCAGCTTTAGAATATGTGCAAAATGTAAGTGTGTCCAGGTAAGATTTCAAGTAGGACGTGAGACAATAATATTGGGTTTTTAAATGGAATTTCGGTGGTTTTTGTCTTTTTTATTTATTTTTAAGGGGGCATTACGTCATTACGTGTTGTCTATCCCACTTACTGTTGATTGGCTCTCCTATAGAAAAGGGAATTGATAGACATGCATTAATCCAATCCAAAGAAGTGCTCCCTTTACTGTCCCTCGTAAATCTCAAGATATGTAAATAACCTGCTACACAACAGGCACATTCAGTGGCTTCTGATAGACTACATCATGACACGTCGTGATACTTTTTTGGTTAACTTTTTAGTTTGTCATGCCATATAAAATCCAAAATCCCTTTCGTGAAAATAACAGTATATATGTAGATATATAGATGAATAGTACTACAGTATATAGGCCTACGAGTATATATCTCAATTTTGATGAGACATCTTGTTGTTTTCAATCATGGTTCTATGCACTTTATGTAAAGCTCTTATTTGGAAGTCGCTTTGGATAAAAGCGCCTGCTAAATGTCTAAATGTAATGTAATATCTATGGACGTAGCCTTCCGCTGGACCGCTCGAGTTGGCGTTGTGATAGCTGACAGCACTGAAGGCATCATTAGCAGAAGGTTCTTCCTGCCATTCTCTGTATGGAGCCAGCTGTTCCCTGTTGACCCTTCAGTCTACCTCTTTCCGTAGAGCAGGACTCACAGCTTCGTGACTCCCTTTCGCACTCGGTGACCTGTCTGCCGGGGCATGCCCCGCCATGTTGGATCTAAGCGGCGGCTGGAACCTGTCTTTCGCCGGGTGCGGGTTCCTGGGGATTTACCACATTGGAGTTGCCAGCTGCCTGCTGGAGAAAGCGCCCTACCTCATCAAAGGGGCGACCAAGCTCTACGGGGCCTCTGCCGGTGCTCTGACCTCCTCGATGCTCGCCAGCCAGGCATCCATAAGTAAGACGCACCGCTGTGGCTCGGTAGCTTGGAGTTTTATGCACACTTGAGGCAGGATATGGAGGACACCGAAAGTCCTCGATTATTATTAATATTGATATCGTTTTTAATATTGCTGCAGAAATATAAAATATATACTTTTGTAGTTTAGTTTTTTTTATATATTGAACGACACTGATTTAAATGTAAAATGTCTGAAATATATATATTTTGACTCCTTTCAGTTCAGTTTTTCGTGTAAGAAAACTGGTTGAATCTTAGTAAATTGCAGATGGTTTGACCCAAAAGTTGGTTTCTTACCAAAATATCATACATTTACTTTCAAATTTTCCTCATGTATAATATGTTAAGAGTTTCCCAAACACCCGAAACATACCTTATCTGAATGGCATTAATGTATAGGCCTACAGATATAATATTATATATTTATTATTTAAAGTCAAAATAAATAAATATATGTTTATATACTGTATGTACGTTTGCAATATAAATTAATTAAATTAACTATAAATGAAATATTAGGCCATAATTATACTTTGTAACATTGTACATTGTAAACATACTGGACATCATTTCAATCTGTACAAGATTAGATGTTACATGTGTAATCAGTCACCATTACATTTAAAGTACAGTAGGCTTCTAATAGCTTATGTTCGATTGTTTTCTCTGTGTTTAAATGAAAAAGAGTGACGTGGCACCACTGAATCATAAGATAACATGGTGTGAGTCAGAGGAACCCTTTCACTTTCTCTCTCATGAATAAGCAATTATAAGGGGTGACATCAGTAGACACGTGAATGTAGATCAACCAATGCATATCAACCAACAAGAAGCTGCGGTGACCTCAGCATGGGTTCAGTACTCGGAAGAGGGATCACCTAGGTCACTGTTGGTCACTGACTCCAAGTAGCTTTAGTGAATATTGATCCAGTTGCAGGTCAACAGTGGAAGAAGTTTTTTTATTTTTTATTTGCAGTTCATAGATCACAGAGAATCTTAAAAGCAGGGGTGTAGCTTCAAAGTCCCATCTCCTGGTCCTCAAGTTCTTCCTTTTCTTACTAATGTTTAGCGAAATGCTGTGAAGATGTGCTTGAGGTGGCAAAAGAAGCCAGGAAAAGGAACCTGGGCCCCCTTCACCCTACATTCAACCTGATAAAAGTGTTAAAGTCTGGCCTGAATCGTGACCTTCCCTCTGATGCACACATCCTGGCATCAGGGCGGCTGTGTGTTTCGCTGACCAGAGTTTCTGATGGGGAGAACGTGCTGGTGTCGGAGTTTAGCTCCAAAGAGGAACTCATTCAGGTGAGGGGAGCTGGTGACATAGTTATCCTCTAAAAGTCTTTAGGGCCTCTATTACAATAATGTAAACTGCAGGAAGTGGATTTTCCTCTGGTTTATCCCTGCACTCTGTCCACAGGCGCTGATCTGTAGCTGTTTCATTCCTATCTACTGCGGACTGATTCCTCCATCCTTCAGAGGAGTGGTAGGTGTCTGTGGTTGAATCTATACTCATCAAGGTTTAGCTTTGGTGTCACCTTTTGGGACGCACAATTATCTGTACAAAATCATATTTCCTAAAATATTCACATTGCTTTCTTCGTTACATGCATAATTGGGAAATATGTACCCATGTGACTAAAAGAAAGTAAAATTAAGAGAAGGAAGTGTCAGAAATGCTTTAATAGTCTCGCAGTGGAGACATTTACAGTGGCAGTGGCAAACAAAGTTAACACAGACTGGTTTTAGAAATGTGTAGCAACAAGTGAAGTTAAGGGATAGAGGAGATATTAGAGAGGGGAATCCTCATGAGTCTGAATGTGGAGCTGTTGTTTTAAAGGTGGATCATGGCCTGTAATTTGAAGATTATTTGGATTGCCTATGCGTGCAACAGTGATTCAAAACTGTATCTATTATATACATTATTATTATTATAAATATTGCAGTAAAGTCTGAAAGTAGGACCAGGGAAATACTGAACTGAATGTTCAAGGCTGCTATGAGATGATTTTACATCAATCATTACAAATGATCATGATCAGTCATTTGCAAAATTAGAAAAAGAACTGTAGTAATAATTTTAGCAGCAAGTCCTAATATGTGTCTTAGTGTAGGCTTCACTTTGACTTATCAGTTGCTGTTGGACTTTGACAGTGATCTAATTCAGATAGGCAGAGCTGGTATTTCGGGGTGTGTGTGTGTGTGTGTGTGTGTGTGTGTGTGTGTGTGTGTGTGTGTGTGTGTGTGTGTGTGTGTGTGTGCGTGCGTGAAGAAGTAGCAATAGACTACAATCCATCAAAACATCAGCTTCCTACCATCCCCTCTCATTAGACAGAAGCAGGTTCAGTCCCGCACTCTCCTTCACACTGAGGACTCTCCAGAGACACACACACACATACAGAAAACAACTGTCACATAAGACCCTACATGTATTAGTTTCCCACAGGCAAAGTGAACATTTCTCCCCTTCAGGAGAAACATTAGTGGCATGACACAAGATGCCACGCTGTGCACACACACACACACACACACACACACACACACACACTCAGCATAACATCCTGCTGTGTTTAGCAGCTACGTTCACGAAGCATCGAGACTGTGTGTGGAATCGCTGTCCCATAAATAATACAATGCATGTTTAGCCTCTTCTTCTTCTTTCTTTTTCTTTGGTTCATTCAGACGCAGACTCCATGGAGGAAGAGACGGACTTTAACTGGGAGGAGTACATGGAGGAGACTGGGGCTATCGCCGCCCCCCACACCACCTTCAAACATGTGAGTGTTCACACTTTAATCCCATACCTGGGTGATCCTTTAAACACAGCCTCATAGATAAGTACCACGTGCAGAAATCCTTTAACGACGTATTGGAGAGCGAGCCAGGTGTAATGCTGTTCAGCTCTCAGTGGCTGTTGTTCCCTCGTGACGCACAGGGTTTTTGAAAACACAACTGAGGGTAGTTCCCAAAGCACGAAAGAAAACTACGTTTAAAATATTGTGACAGAAATGTCAAAGCGAAACCCTTTTTGTTTTAATTTCATCATCACCAGCAGTCTCTCAAATCCTGGTTCTCAAACTTCAACTCAAGGTGTTTTTAGAATTAGCACCTGATGAAGCTCTTTCCAGGAAACGTATTATAATTTTAAGCAAATTTCCTTTTTTATTTCCCAACATGAAAGTAAAAAAAGTGTTTGCAAGCCGTCTCCACGCTGCCAGGAATAAACACCTGAACGCTGGTGGGAGTCAGAAATTACCACTCAACCTCAAAAGTGGGCAACGTGAAGTTCCCCTCACGCTGCTGAAGCCCCTGGATTACCAGAAAACACACCGACGACTTCTCAGTGCAGCCACAGCGCCACACAAGACCAAGCTAGTCAGTTTCTCACCGATTCATCCACTTGGTCCAGAGAAAAGGGGCAGAACGTGTTTAAAATCTGCCGTTTTTCTGCAGAATCACACTCAGATCACTGTGTCCGGTGAAAGAAAAGGGGCAGCGCCGTGTTTGAGGTATTCAAGATCCAAACGTTTGCAAAGTTGTGGAGAAATGTCACTAAAATGACAAAACGAGACAAATACAAAATATGTGTGGAGGAAGATTATTTTAAACTTTAAAGCTTCTTAGGAGGTTTAAAGACAACGCGACAGATGCACGTGTGGGAATGTAGAAGAAGGTGTGAAGTAAAGTCTCACACACACGGTTTTCATTATTGTAACAGTTTACATTTATACTGTCTTCATTATGAGCTTGTCAGTCACCTGTACAGCACTTCTGACCTGTTGGATGACACATGATGGTCTGAATGAAGTCAAGCGTCGTTTCACTTTTCATTCACAGAAGAGCTGTAAGTGTTACTGAACAGCCGCAGGGCCTCTTTAATAGCTGTTGGCTCATCAGTCGTTATGTGACGCCTGAATGTCCACATCTACTGCGTCGTGGTCACACGTTATTGATCCAACTTCTTCTGCCGTTCCTGTTCTCCAGGTGATGCGAACAATCGGGAACATGTCTTTCGTGGCATTTCAGCGCGTCATTACAACGTTTCCAGATGTAATTGAACTTGCAACCCGCCGGCTGCGGCTCTTAAAAAGGTTGGGGAGGCGTCTTTCTGGTCGTTTTCCGATCTAAACAAGTGTGTCTGTGATTATTGAGGGGCGAGATTAGAATATGTGGGGTTTTATGAGCGAGTCCCGATGTCGGACACACTGTCTGTGTGGTGATTTGAGCAGCCGAGGTCTCTCGGGAAGCTAAACTGCCTTGTTGGTAAGTGGATTGAGTCACTGGGAAACAGACCATGAATTCCCCAGAAAAATGTGATTCAGTAAAGTGCAGCCCTCATCTCTCTCTCTCTCTCTCTGCCTGGGCAAATTGAAACAGTGATTTCTCTTGGGCCTACACACACACACACACACACACACACACAGAGGCAGTGTTTGCTGCCGAGGCCGCCCAGAGCCCTCTTACATAAGCCAGCCAGAGTGATACAGCACGTTTGCATTGTGGTAGCAGGAAGTCACGGGGACGTTTGTATTGTGTTTATTTCTAAGATGTTGGCTTTTTCCATTCACTCGTGAATTTGTGGGTGTGTGTGTGTGTGTGTGTGTGTGTTTCTGTGATGAATGTGAACATCCTGTCGGGCTCGTAGCGTTCTCAAGAACTGTATAGAGGCCTGTGGCCATGGTGCATTATGCTGTGCTGCGTTCACTGTCGTGCAGAGGTTTTGTTTTTTTTGAGTCACCAGGTTCATTAAGTATATTTGGTTTTTATCTAAACCTCACCTTCTGTCATCACCTGCGACGCCCTGAAGTATCAATTAAATATTGTGATAATAATCAGTTAATTAATTAATCGTTCATTCATTAACGAAAACTGTGAAAATAATCTTTTCCAAAATGCTCCCAAATAGATAAACAATTACAGTCAAATATAAGTTAAATTACTTATATAATTAAGTGATTATCAGAATTGTTATTGAATAATTGTGCTATAATGAACCACAACTTGCAGTGATGTGATATATTTCTTAAGATTTCCTAACTGTTAGTTAGTGAAATTAAATGAGTCCAGCAGTTACATTTCCACACGGCCGAGGAACGGAGGTAATGTAACTTAATGTAACTTAATGTAACGTCACGTAACTTAACGTAACTTTATGTAACGTGACTTAATGTAACGTGACTTAATGTAACGTGACTTAATGTAACGTGACTTAATGTAACGTAACTTAATGTAGCGTCACGTAATGTAACGTAACGTGACTTAACGTAACGTGACTTAATGTAACGTGACTTAATGTAACGTGACTTAATGTAACGTAACTTAATGTAACGTGACTTAATGTAACGTGACTTAATGTAACGTAACT
>JAVQJD010014575.1:0-17408 GCA_036023655.1 Nannoperca australis
AAATAAGAGCTTTACATAAAGTGCATAGAATCATGGACGAAAACAACAAGATGTCGTATGAGTGCTGGTGATGAATCACAAGTGCTATAGATAAATACATTGCTGCCAGTGGCAAAATCAAAAAGAGCATTAAATCTAGGAACAGATTATGTCCGTTCATTATCAATCACAGTACAATCAAGCTAAACAACAATTCTCATATAATATATCACGCGATATGCTGAACTTTATGGAGCCAATGTGTCACATTTGTTGTATTCCCGGAACAAATGAGTCTTTAGTCTTGTAGTTTACAACAAACCACCTCTTTGCTGTCAACACAATAAGATTATTGTTCCATCAACTCTGTGATGGTAGATTGTTTGGCTTTGTTTGTCCGGGGTTTTGAGATATCTAACTCTAATATTTCAGCCTCCACACCAATACACTGTGTGTCCATGATATTTAGTTTGATGTGCTCACAGCACTGACACATCACATTTTAAAACTTTAATAACATGTATTTTATAGAAGCAGTTTCCTGGTTACTTGTATTTTAATGGGAACAATTTTCTACTGATGAAATAGTCCTTGGGAACATAGTGAAGCATCCTTGTTAACAGGTCACTGTTTATGGAGGAGCTGTTGCTGCTCATGTTAGCATCTCAAATCCTGGACCAATTCAAGTAAAACTATCTGCACCGCTAGATATCACTTACTGTACATAAAAAAAATATTTGTTTCATTATAAACCAACCCATTATAGCTATATAGTTTCATAGATCATCAGTTATGTAATGAAGAGGTGAATTCTGATGAATGCGGAGTGACTCCACCGACTTGAGATCTGATGTAACATGTCAAGTTTGTGGAGACAGCTATCATTATTTGTTATGTAAAAGTCAAGAACCACATAACCATCTAAAACATGTGTGCCATAAATTAGAAGAAATAATGATGTACACTAATGTCCTTTATTATTGCAAATAATATGGACATGGTTCATTTAAAATAATCCCCACTGTAAACGGAATTTAAGTGACTAATAAACAGAAAACGACCCTGCCCTTGTTTCTTTAATCTTCCTTCATCCGTTCAGATGAGTAAAAGTAAAAAATGCACTGTGGGTTTTTATGTTTGAGTGACCTTGTTGAAGAATGTTGAATCTAATCCTGCGGACAGGCCTGAAAGATGAGACTCAAGAGCTATTTATATAGTCCGTCAGACAAAAACAATTCCATCGCTCTGCTTTCTTCAGGCCGGGGGATTAGACATCCTCGTCAAAATGAGGGGGAGTAAATATACCACTGGCTTAGATTTACCCAAACACAAGGAAGGAAGGGATTAGTGGGTTGATTGCAGTTACTCACCCTCATTCCCTCCTGTCCCTGCTCCCCTTCAGCTCCTGGAGGCCCAACATCCCCCTGCAGGGACACAAAACACAACACAGGGCTGTCGGAAGGTCCAAACATGCTTACATGTACGTGCACACACTCCCACGCTCCTAGACAGTGTTAGACAATCAGCTGTTGTTTTACCAAAGGCTACAGTTATGTCACGTACAAACTGACTTAGCAAGTTCACTGCTTTAAACCTTCCTGGAGGAAGGATGGCAGGAAGTAAAGCTCCACGTGAAAAATGTTTTCTAAGAGGCAGCGGTGGGAGGGGTGGTTGCAAAAAAACATGGCAAAGTTGCACTGACCTTTGACCCCGGCTCTCCGATGACACCTTGTTCCCCCTCTGCACCAGGCCCGCCCTAGAAAGATGGGACGGAGAAACATGGATCATGTTTAATTCTGTTTACATAGGAATATCAACTACAAAACCCCAAAACCTTTAATAATGAATTGATAAATAGTACCTCAGCCCCTTGCTCTCCATCAGGTCCAGTCTCTCCAGATGGTCCTTTGGGACCCTGCAAGAAAAATAACCATTACAAGATTCTTTAAGGACACGTCCTAATGATACATAATCTCATTTTTGGACTTCTTAGAAAGAGTAAATTAGGAAATAAAACACAGACATAATACACAACGCTAGCATATGATGGGAAAACAAACACATACAGTTCAATGTTTAAGCCTGTAGAGAAAGGAAAGCTGAGAGCTCAGAATGCCTGGAGTCAAACTGAAGACCAGCCAAAGGCAAGATGAGACCCATAACATAAACCGTGCCTCTAGCATCAATGAATCCTTCTACCCTAATAAATATTTGCATCTGATTGTTTGACATTCTTGGTGTTCCTGAGGGGTCGGCGGATTTCCAGGAAAATCAAGAACCTGAAGACTAATCCAAGAAAGGGAGGCACAAGGTATGGGAGCTTCAGGAAGGAATGCAGAGACAGAAGGAAATAAAGACAAACCTAATTGACTCCTTTTCCCTAAAAAGAAATAGAATCTCTCGTAATGAGCTCGTAAGTGTTTCAGCCCTCACAGCTTCTTTTTTTTCGTGAACCTTTTGGAAGCAATAATGATTCTGCAGATATCTAAGATATTCCATCTTATATATAGATGCAACAGTTTGTGGTTTGACTGCAGTTTCCTGAAACTGAGGCAACAGTCAGAGGACAGCAAACTTACTGGTTCACCGTGGGGTCCCCTCTCCCCCACGCTGCCCGGAAGACCTGGTTTACCCTGGAAACACACACACACACACACAGTCATGAGCTTAGTGTAGCTTCAGTCATTGATTTGTGTAATTACAGAAAACAAGCACGAGAAAACAGTCCTCTTCTCATCATTATTATTAGCAACGTTGCCAGAAGCATGACGACGGAGTCTAATATGTCAGTGATGCCTACAGACGCACTGCTGGAACTCTTTGATGCAATGCGAACGCATCGGCTTTTCTGGCAATTTCAGATCTTTTTGTTGTAGTCCAAACATTGTGTTGCCAAGTTTAGACAAGACATCCTAATGACCGGGTTTCAAAATGCTGACGCTGACAGACAACAACACTTTTGAGTGTGTAAGAGACAGCTGCTTGTTCCAAGCTCTGTAATGAATTAAAGTCGGATGAGACAACAGTGACTTCAGTAGCATTACACCATTATCTGCAACATAAACTGGTTAACTGGATACCCTTTTGTGAAACACTTAAAACCTAACACATAATTAACAAATGATAAAATAACAAATAATGTTTGCCTGTATTCACTGAGTAGAAAAATACAGTTGCAAAATGAAGTATTAAAATGTCTCCACGCTCAAAACATACTTTTATTCACTAGCGTTTGAATCCTCCTGATCTTTGACTTGACTGGTCTCTGAGATGTTTATTTGTGCCTGAGCTGTGTGCATTGATATTGATGTCTGTGTTTCTTTTTAAATTTGTGATTTCAGCTATCTGCTCTGCACTTTGGTCAACAAGGGTTACTTTTACATGTGGTTTACAAATACATTTGCCTTGACTTCACTTGACTCAAGCTTTGTAAATAAGGTATTGTAATAAATAACTTTTGTAATAAATAAAAGTGAGGCTAAATCAGTTGAACAAAAGGGAAACAAGAAAATATGTTCTCACCAACCCCATGTTGTGAAAAGGCTCAGCAAGAGTAATTGTCAAAAGTGAGAGTGATGAAAGTGATGAAAGATTTCAGGGACGATTTATGGAAACTATAGTATAACACAGTGCTTCGTGACAACATCTACAATCCCTGACATTAACTACCAAATCAGAGCAGATAACAACATGATGGGACACAATCACTCCATGACTGTTAACAATAGAACATAGAAATGGTGAGAAATGATTCCTGACAGATTTTGAGGGAGATTCTATCAGACACAAGATGGCGCTGTGAGTCCAGAGGTGGACAACGGAAGTGGAGTCACACACAGTGACCTGCCTGAAAGTTATTGCAACCTCATCCACTGCAAAAGACCTTGGAGTGAGTGTGTGTGTGTGTGTGTGTGCGCTCAGGAGGACAGGTCACAACTAGTCTCAAGTATGTGTTTTGTTTTTATGTCCATAGGTGTGCATGAATCTATGTGTGTGGGTGTTTGCATTGCTTTCTGTGAGTAAGAGCACAGGACTGCATGTGTCTGTATTTGTGATTTCTGTTCAGTCATTACAAACAACCCTTGAATGTCAAATTTAAAGCCAGTACATGATTAGAGAAAAGTGGAAATCAGATGACTTGTCAGTGAGCCAAACAGCTCCAGTCCAACACTGCTTAACTGAGCAGGTGATAGAGCTTTTCTCTGACTGGGGATCGTCCTTTGCAAGTCCTGCCACAAACAGATTAAACAAGCTGCGCTATCAGAAACATACTGTGGATATAATGATCCTCACTAGACTATTAGACAGCCCACATGGATCTGCTTTTGAATCTGTTTTGATCTGTTTTTGTTTGCGTGTTTCTACCATCTGCGGAGCATCAGCTTTTTTATCCTTTCATAAAACAATATTAAAACTAGCATCCATCATTTTCTCAAAATGGTGCGTCGAAGCTGCCAAAGTCTGCGTATGGTGCTGCCAAAGTCTGCGTATGGTGGCACTAAAAGAAGACAAGTCAGTGTCAGTTGTTGTCTTAGTATGTGTGTCCTACGTTAGCTTCTGAAAAGACAACATTTCTCCTCAGGGGTTGTTAAAGTCTCGGTTAAATCAGCTGGCTGATACCATTGAGCATTTTCAGCTGGGTATATTGGTATCTGCACACATGTCAGTGGACAAGTAACAAGAAACTGCGGTACAGAAATGCCAACAATATATTTGTGGTCATTTAGAAACACTTTCGCCATTATATCATTTGTCCACTAGACAGCACTGACAAGTTTATTTTTCAACTGTACTGTGTGTGTGTCTTTTTTACGTTGTTAGCTGCAACATTATCTCACTGGCTGAATTTAGTCTGTATTTGATGTACTTTTATTTTATTGTATTTTTTTAAATTGTTTTAAATGTGTTCTAATTGCGTTTTTTATGTTTATCACTTTAAAAAACAAAAAACATACATATCATGGCCATCAAGTTTCAATGATAATTGTAAAATGTTTTTTTCAACCCTCGTTAAAGGGGAGGGGAATACATATGCACATATGTTTTGATTCTGAGCCTGAAAGAAAAGCTCAGTGTCTTCTTTTAATTATTACAACTTCCTCTTGGGTGACTTTATTAGCACACAGTCTTCAAGGAATAATTATACAGTGTATACCTAACAGGTGAAAAAAGGATGTGGGGATGTTTTACGAGTGTGCGTTGTCTTTCTGTAGCTGATGCCTCTTGCTAAAGTGAAGAGGATAATTAAATTCTGCAGAAAAACACTAAGTTAACCATTACTCACAAGCTTCCCAGGGGGGCCTCTCTCTCCAGGACTGCCAGCCTTGCCCTTCAAAGCAGAAATCAGCATTTGAATGATTAGCATGCAGTTTCAACCAACACAACTTCACTTTGTTTTGATTAGAAAATTGGCCACACATTCATCTTCCGAGTCTGATGACTGCCAGTTTGGCGTGTGCAGGGTTTCACAATGATACGATTACACGCATCGCTACACATTTGCCTGCAGGTCATCAAGCGGGAGCAGCAACATCAGTATCCTGATGAATTTATTGGCTTTCTTTCAATTAAAAGTTCCTGAGAATTTCTCTCAGATGAATACAAAGTGCAAGTGGTGTATCTTGAGGCACAAATAGATATTTTACTGATCTGGACGGACATTTAGGAGCAAATGAGTGTGTTGTTAATCTGGATGGAAACATTTGAATGATTCAGCACCACAAAAATACTTTAAATGTTTAAATGTTATGCCTCTGACATTAAAGATAACATTCATCCCGCTGCTCCTCAGCAGATTCAGCTCAGGTTTCGTCACTACAAGCTGGCAGCAGTACATATTAAATGCATTTGAGGTATAACCTGATACTCAGGTGAGGAGACGAAGGCTGAAAATAAAAACTGATAAAGCTTTTACAGAGGCCCGAGGGTTATACTAAATGAGGAAAATGTGCATCTTCAAAAGGGATGTGCTTCAGGACGATGCCTTTCATTGTGAGCATGATTATTCTTGGCTTTGGATAAATGAGGGTACAAATAAATGTGCCTTCTCATTTCTTTCGCACCTGAAGCCTTCATCCAGAAATGTGTTAGACATAAAACATTTACAGCTTCATAACCATTCAGCAGGTACCTTACAAGTCTTTTACCACTTTGCAGCCTGTTCTCTTCTGACTTTGTCTCATTTCCAAATAAGATGAAAGACAATATTAACTAAGAGACTACTTACTATGAAACCTGATTCTCCTTTTAGTCCAATGTCCCCCCTTTCACCCTGCAAAGAAAAATATAACACATTTTGGACAAGCATAAAAACATTACATCTGCTGTGACAAATAATATTACAAAAGCAGTGTCGAGCAGATAATTCCAGCATTAATACTGTGGCTAACATACAGGAGGAAGGACACCTTTTATGCAAAAGTAATATATTGATCCCATCTTCACATGCACATAATGATGTTTTCAACAGGGAGGTGTGCATCATGTTTACCTTGGTGCCCTCAGGACCTGGTTCTCCCAGTGGGCCATCTGGACCCCGGGGCCCCTATGTGACAACATGAGACACACCTTTGAACGTCACTCAACAAAGAATGAGCAGCACAGGAATGCATTTAGCATCAAAGCATCATGCACAAGTTGACTTACGTACAGTTAACTCTGAAATAACACCAACAACAAAGAAATGAGTGTGTATTCTTCCTCTGCTTGGGGGGGTTTCTGCCCTGATGCCGCAGCCTACAGCCCCCAGACATTCCAGGGGTTTCCTCAGCATTGCAGCACCACCACACAGGTAGGGTAACAGATACAGATCTGTAAATACAACCCAAGACCCTCCCCCTTTCTCTCAGGACTTTTCCACTTTCAGCCGTCTATCTCTCGTTTCCAACTCGTCTACCCTCTTTTAAATCTCTAGCCTTTGGACACGCTGCTCTCTTTAACCCTCCAGGCAGACAAACTCAGCATTATCTTTCTCTCTCTCTGTCCTCTTTTCTCTCTCTAATCTCATTGAGGTTTTCATTCAGGAGATTGTTTCTGCTAAATGTTTAAGGTGACTAATGCTGCTGTAACTTGTGATCCATCTTGTTGTGTTAAACTGATTCCTTTTAACTTTAAATTAAGGTTAACTTAAGTTAAGTTTAAGTAGTTGAGAAATTGATTAAAAACAGCTTCTGGTCATTACTTGTGATAAATTCATTACCATCAGGCAGGCCCATTTTCACAATAACAACGTGCACATAAAGAATAAGTAGTTTGAAACTTTTAACTGCAGAAAGGTGGCCAAGCCAACAACAGCTTATCTGCAAGTAACAGCGCACATTATTACCCAAACGTTTGTCTACAGGAACATTTCTGGAGCAGGTGAGGTGCATTTCACTGTGAGGGATCATTACATTGGGGAAGAGGAATCAGAAATGGATTGATTAGATATGAGGGAAGCAACTCATGAATCAGAGGATGCACTACACGTTTTCTCACGAAGACAACTAGCTTTAGAAGTAGTGTGCCAACTTGTACAGGCGAACACAACCTAATTCAGCTCCAGGATATGTTTGTTTTTTAGATTCAGATGGTAAAATGATAAGAATACATAGATAAGCAGTAAAGCAGTTCTATATTCCGTCTTTAAGTTGAATTCTGAGGTTAATCTCTCATCGACGAACCTTGGTGGTGAGATGGGACGCGTGTTTATGCCTGACACTTCTTCCAAAAACATCAGGTGGCATGGGAAATAATTAACTTTCGCCTCTGTCACTGATCTTGGGGCTTCAGCAAGACAGGAAATTAAAAACCAAACCGCAAACTGACACGTACAGATTTCGGTAAACAACACAAGCAGTTGCATCTTAAGCGCTGCCATGTGTTTTACTTAACAGAATGTTCAACTGGAGAAAAATAAATGAGGGGATAAAATGAAATTAAATATGGATGAGTGAGGGGAAGTGTTGTTCTCTGCCATTTTCTTGCATTAACTAAAATTGCCGCACATTAAACAAGAGAGCTTTAGCCGTGGCACTGTAAGGCAGTCTGGCAGGGGAGTGAAGCACAAGCAAACCTTTCATTTAGGAAAGATTTAAAGGAAATTAAAGGCAAAACTCGCTAAGAGGACCTCCCAGGACGTGCTGCTGCTCGCAAGCAATCAGACCAACACAGTGCGCAAAAAGCAAAAAGAGAAACTGGCAGACATCTACAACCAGAGCTCTGTCCTATCACATGAGTACCTGAACACTGATGGGGAGAAACTGACACCTTAGGAAAGGACGAAACCTTTGACTTTGATGGATAATACCTGTCTAACATGCAGTCGACATCTCACTGCGAAACGTTGGTCACAATAAACATACGTGCAAAATATAATTTAAAAAACATTCATAGCTGTAGGTACATTGCTTCTTGACCGTGGCCACTGTGAATACGTGAATACTGTCATAGGGATTAACATTATATTGTATTATTAAATGATCGTCGATGGCGAATAAAATTTATTTGCATCACAGAAAGTAAAGCAAAAAACTCAAAAAATAAATATTAACCTACAGTGTCTGTGCTTCTGATGGTATTCTTATAATCCATTTTATTCATTTCAAGTTATTTATTTATATAAAAACTACTTAATTTTGCTTCCAAAGGCACCACAGACAAACTGTGACATAGTTGTAACTCCAGATATTTAGGATGTACCTGTCGCGATAAAATGTGTTCTCCTTTGTCCTTTGTTTGTTCTGATCTGATACACTGCAGGCATGTGTTCAAAAACATGTATCTCAGTTGCTGCTACTGATAGATTCAAGTTTCTGTAAAGCTCCGAGATGCCTGAGCACAATAAAAATCATAAATCTGTCTCTGGCTCCTCAGCTGAAGGTGTCATTCTCCTCTCAGCCACACGGTGTCTCACCAGTATTACCAAACCATATCCATTTTACATTGCCGTAGTGTCTTCCCACATGAGATACATGGAGCTCATGAAACAGTTGTAAATGCATCTATGAAGAAGCTCGGGCAAAGTGGAAGGACACACACGTGTCTTTTAATTGCTTAGACCTCCAGTTTATAGGACTGGAGCTGTGAAACGAAACAGACAACAAAGGGTCTGATGAGGGAAGTTTTCATGGCTCACATACATAACATACAAGGGACTAGAACAACTGATGCCCCAAAGGTAAAGGCAGCTCTTACCCTCCTGCCCTTTGTCCCAGCGATGCCTGAATTACCCCTCTGCCCCTGTGGACCCTGTGAGGAGAAACAAGAGACACAAGATGGAAGGCAGAGAGAGAGAGAGAGAGAGAGAGAGAGAGAGAGAGAAAAGATTGGGTTAAAAAAAAGTGTAATTTAGGAAGCATTTCTTTGGCATGATGCAGTTAGACCACTTAAAAAATAGACTGAGGATCTTAAAACAGGCTCTATGCATCCTTTAGCCCGCATCAAGGCTAGTCATGCGAACCTAATGGATGTACTACAAAGGCTTCAGCAGAACTGCTGGAGAATCAGATAGATATCAGACATACTGTTTACAAAGGTCTAGACTAAATGGGGGGAAACAGGAAAATTGAAATATCAAATCACCCCCTTAAATTTTATGTTTACAAAAACCAAGAGCACGCTCCTCCAACAATTTAAGTGTTTATAATATCCAGCCAAGACACTGAGTAGAGAAGATGGCAGTCAAGGCATCCAAGCTTCTCAGTCCATTAAGTACTAATGTGTATATGTCTCAATCCGAAATGCAGAGGGAGTTGGCAAAAACAAAACAACAACCTCAGCAAAGGAAGTGGTGAAAAAACAATATGCATATAGAGGGGTGTGCACTGCAAGGACTCAATCCATACAGTTAATATCTAGTAATAATGTAGACAGATGCACAGAATCAAGATTTGGTATTACATAGTGGTGACGAGGGTGTGACACTTACAGGTGCACCTTGCATGCCGATGTCTCCCGGACCT
Organism: Nannoperca australis; assembly: GCA_036023655.1. Lineage (NCBI taxonomy): Eukaryota > Metazoa > Chordata > Actinopteri > Centrarchiformes > Percichthyidae > Nannoperca > Nannoperca australis. The sequence goes on from JAVQJD010014575.1 coordinate 9,921, forward strand.
CCTGGCAACCCTGGATAACCCTTACACCAAAACAGGAAACCACAAGCAGTAAGAAACCGTATCACTGTTTAATGACATCTGCATGAGTAGAAGAAGTGGTTAGCATTGTACCAATGATTCAGGCGATGCTGCATTAGTGCTTCAGGATTTGAACAATGACTGGTGTGGAGCAGCAGCACACAGTGCAAGACTGTGCAGTAAAAGGTGGTTACGTCTGTGACTGGAAAGGATTAGGACTGTTCTGTAGAATTGTGTTTTATATTAAGTTGTCTTAGAATGTGCTCCAAAAAATCTCATCACAGCACTATTCACCACCCAGCCGCCATCTTTCTATAATCATATATTGAGGAATAATAATACCACAATAATAAAGAAAGTCAGTAAAGACAAAAGCGTCTGAGATTTGCCAGGAAACACTAATCCCTGCGAATCCTTTTTAAGCAGAAACAGAACGTCATGATATGATAATTGTAATCTGTAGTGAAACAGTCTCCACACCAAACTGCCACTCCTCGCTAATGTGGCTACATTATAGCCCAAACAGGTTCCCACAAATCACCATTACTCCTCACATAAGTCGCAAAGCTCTCCCTCTCTCTCCCTCTATCTCTCTCCCTCCCTCTCTCAGTCAAACATACAAACACTAGCAGTGATTCAATCATCAAACTATTCAGCCAGCCAGCCACCAAATTAGTCATCCTCTCTTCCTTCCAGCCAGCCAATCAGTCAGCCTGCTGGCCAGTCTGCCAGCCAGCTAGGTCAGGACTGGGGCCCAAAGCCACAGACTTGGAGTCAATCCAAGGTCCCAGGACAGTGAGGGACGGAGGCCAGCGCTATCTCTACGGAGAGACAGTGGAAACACTGCCGCACTGGACAGCAGCATGTTTTTCGCTCTGGGTAATCAACCCTATTGATTTCATTTTAGTCCAAACACAATTTCTTTACTGGACATATTGACATAGGTGTGTGTGTGTGTGTGTGTGTGTGTGTGTGTGTGTGTGTGTGTTTGTGTGCGCAGGTCCTTTTCCCTACTGGAGAGTGGGTCATTCCCTAAGAAATTTTTATACTTTCAATAAGAGACAATCTTATCTTATTGCATTTGAAACAGCTTTGAGATTGGACAAATATGCATTTCCTCTTACACAAAACACAAATTACAGTTCTGTCCAGGATGAGACCAAACTGTGTGCCACTGTGGCCCTTTACTCATGCAATGAGATAGATCTGTCACTATTTTTAATTTGCAACAGAGAACTGACTAAGACAAACTGCTTTCAGGACTGCAAAGAGACGTAAAATGTCTTTCAACAGATCCAAATCCAGTGTCTAGTCTATTCACTGGACCAGACAAGACTATGAAGAGTCACCAGAGAGAAAAAAAGAAGGTTTTTCTTTCATCCCTAGTCTCAGCATTACTGTGAGAAAACCAATTTGATACGGGTGAATTTTGCAAAGATCTACAAAAGTTGCAACTTTGAAGAGTCTGAAACCTTTTAGGCTTTGTGAGTCTGCTTCCACTTTAATGAACTAAACCTGACTAACGTCTGCCAAAACTTACAGCTAAAGTTGCTCAGTGCTTCAGTTTTATGTTCCTCATCCTTAGTCCTTAGACATTAGTTCACTAAACGAAGTGTTCTGGTAGGCTGTTTTTTGGAAAACCTTTTTTCCACATATACACTATGGCTTTGGGGTTTACCAACTCTGAGACAACAAGCAGCACTCTGCAGTATAACCATAGTGACTGTACTTACCCTTGGCCCCTTCTCCCCGAGTGCGCCCGTTGGACCCGCTGGTCCTCGGTCGCCCTGCAGAAAAAAAACATTATCACAGAAAGAGAGAGAGCGGATCATGAAACTATGACCTGAAACCTCAACACAGCTCCACATACACCTTTACGAATAAAGAGCCATGAAACTGGAGAGCAACTTCTTAAATTCAGAGACAGCTTTTTGGTGGTACTCTGAACAGTCTGTTACAAGCCAAGGCAACCCAGGGTTAGCCGTAAAGCTGCCTAGGTCTTCACTCTAACCCCTCTAACACTTGTGTCAGTGAACCTTAAACTTCCCTAAACTGCGTAACATTCATGACTGTACAAGTGCGTTTCACGTTCTTGTTGCACTTCTATCAAATGGTGAGCAGAATAGTTTTAAGGCTCTGTATTGGAAAAAAGTCTAAATCAGAGGGTGATATTGTACTGAATTAAATATTTAGCATAAATATATAATGTGAAAGGAATTTGTGGGCTGACAGGGTGTGGCTGGTGCTGACAGATTGAACCAGGAGGTTTATGCATAAGAGGAGGTGAAGGACAAGCAAAACGAACATGTTCTGACACACAGGGGGCTTCTGGAGAGGAAGGAAAGGGGAACACGTTGAGATAGAGGGAGGGAAAATAAAGGAAGGTGTCAAAAAGGGGTGTTTTTTTGGGGGAGAAGTCAATAATTAACACACAGAATACTGTTAAAATCATTTCACTTGAGCAGGAAGGCTGCAGAGCCGCTCGTAAGAGGTGCCGAGAGGCAATGGGAGCCAAACATAGAGAAAACCTAAGGGCATCTCCAGATTGCATCATAAGGGTTTTTTGACAACTTATACCTTAGTGGTGCAACCAGCTTATCATTTGTTTTATGAGCACATTTGCATTTAAATAAGCAACAGTATATATATAAATAAGTTAATGGAAACACGGCTATTGATCAGCAAATATGTCTGAAGATGTTTGCCAGCTTCTAAATCGAACATATCTCCTGAATTTACCTTGAAGTTGTTTTTACTTCAGCAGAGGGGCGAAGGGGTGAAAGGCAGAAATGGTGACATGGCTTTGGCGATATTGTTATTCGTGTGGATGTAAGAGTGTTGAGTATTTGTCTAAGTATGTGTTCTGGGTAATCTAGTGCCTCAAGCCACGGCTGCTTAACACAACCCTAATTACAGGGGTCAGTCAGTGATGAGCAGCCAGCTGATGCTGACTGACAGCCTAATGATAGAGAAGCACACTCCTTACCTTTTCACCGGGAACTCCCATCACCCCAGCCATCCCGATCAGGCCTAGTGGACCCTAGAGAGGAGAGGAGAGGAGAGGAGAGGAGAGGAGAGATACATCAGATCTATTTAATATATGTATATATATATATATATATAAATTCTATTACTAAAACATAATGATTTTATTATGCATTTTGTTTCAAAAGAGATTTTCTTTATTTGGGGGGTCTTACAAGGTGGTAAATCAAATCATGCTTAAGTAAACAATGAGCCAAAGCAGATGACACAGATACAAGTAACCATGGAACACTATTATTGACTCAAAATCTGTTTTTACAATCCATATGGAATTGATAATAATGGGATAAAGGATTTTTCAATAAAGAGCTTCCACGATAGAAAAAAGTTCTTGCAGCCTTAATAATTTTCTAAAGCTTTTGGGAGTGGTAGAACTAAAATATGCTGCCTGGCAAGACATAAGAATAACATATTGCTTGGGCACAACAGCAATGATTGGGGATTATTAGGGGCATCAGCGTACAGTTACTCAATACAGATGGCCCCAAAAAGATACACGCTACGTAGTAAAGGAGTCCTCATGGAGAAAACACTAGCTAAATTAAATATGGGAGTTATCGGAGGAGCTTCCAAGTCAGTCGTCTGGGGCAGGGACTGTGGTTTGGACCAGAGCCAGCCTCTCCACTGGACAACCTGGAGCTCCAGAACAACAGCAACACTCATGGGTGGCTGGATAGGGCTTCAACCAGGACAACTGTACTCTTTGAAACCCTGTCATTGTGTTTATTTGTGATTTAAAAAACTTTGTGTGAAAATAGTGAAGTGACAGGAACGATACAGTAACATGCACTTATCACACACCCGACCAAAGCCGCAATACTGCAAGTGTGCAGCACCACACAGCACGTGCACGAAGCCACCGGGACGCTGTAAGCTACCAGAACTGCTGAACCTCACCTAACATAATTCATTTGACTGCCCAATTGCAGACCATGGTCTCACTTCTAGCCAACCACAAAAGCCAGCGCGGTCAGACTGCGGCTGACTCTGGTTGTGTAAACGTTTTCTCCTTGCAGAATAATATAAATGCACATAGTTAACAGGTTACGAGATTCTACACGACTGCCATTCTTACTCCTGTCACATCATCTATAGTATGTGGCAGTTTTTATGTTTTTTGTATCCCTCTATGTGTCTAGAGAATGAGAGAGAAAGAGTCAGAGAGTTAGAGACAGACAAAAAGAAACTAACTGGCAAAATCCGGGGGACAAAGTAAAAGACAAAAAACAGTCCACTAAGATAAACACAATGAGATTTTATTCCATTTGCTATTCGCTAACTCAGCTACAAAAGGCTGACAGCCTAACAGTGTTACTCATGTATCATCACCTAAAGAGTATTATCCTGCTGGATGCAAGTAAAGCAGTTGAGCGATGGATTAGTAGCAGAGTGTCTGTGAGGCGATGCAGCCCGCAGGCATGGAAACAGGAGCTCGAAATTGACCTCAAATCCCTTAATTGGGACAAGAAGTGGGACAATGTGGTACCCTGTATCATTTAACAGGAGGAAATGGTTTTAAAGGGGTTTCCATGTGACAGGGCATTGACATGGGAACCTTTACAGGGCTGTCTTGAATGGGATCTGGTTTCTCAGACACAGCCTGGGTTACAAAAGCACCGGTATAACCATTAACCTTAAGTCGTGAAAGAAATACAGCCCAAGTCACATATTGTTAGAGAGTATTAAGGTTCTCCCTCACACGTACACTCTGAGTCACTGACATGACAATTAAAGCCCAGAGTCTGACATGTGAACTGCATTTCAAAGCACACCTGTGGTTGCCTCTGGAGGACTGATACATGTTTTATTAGCTGTGGAATGGAGGGTGACTTAAAATGGATCACTCAGAAGCCTACATCTAAATTGGTGAAAATACACTACACTGTAAAAACCTCAAGTGAAATTTCACATGAAACAGTTTATAGGAGACCTCGTGGTGATACAGGGGCACTCGGTGAAGACAGGCAACATAAGGCCTCCTTGCATCGACCCTGGGTTAGCCTGCACTAGCCAACAACAAGCTCACAGTTTCTTACACATCTAATTTATTTGGAAAGTGATGTAATGGCATTCATTAGAGCCACCATATGTTTTGGAGGTTTTTCTCTCTGCATAGCCCCATGGTTCCTCCGTGGCTTCAAAGGCCCCCTCATTTCAGTAAGTGCTTAATCCCTCTCATATGTGCACTGCAGCAACACAGTCCAACACGGCCCGCTCGGTTGCCTCCACTATGCACAGAATGCAAATATTAACATTAAGGGGCTTCCGGGAAGGACGGGCATACTTTGGATGTTCAGAGCAGTTGTGTGGGGAGTATTTCTGTTGTGCACAAAGCATTAACTGAAGCATGAAACAAAAAGACAGAATGAAATGTAACTGTGATTTTGCAGTTAATTGGTTCATTTAGAAACAATCCTTCCACAGATGCTTTTGGATGCTTGCAAAGCCACTTGATGGAGAAAGACCAACATTTTTATGGATCAAAATTTTCTACTTAAGTTGTTATACTCTGACAACATGCACGTATGATTCTACAGAGGATCTCTGATTGGTGTTTCTTCTGTTCTATTGTGTTGTTCGGCCAATTTTATGACTATTTGGTGGTGGGAGAGGATTCAATGTTCAGGAAATGTTGTCACACTGGAGCATTTCATCCACTTAACTGTGGAAGCTTTGCATCATTATCGTTACGTAATGTGTAAATCTTTAAGAAATGTTGTAACCGTTTCCTTAAAGATTGATTAGCACATGACATTAAATGGTTTAAAGACAGGAACTTGAGGTAATAAAAGCTACAGCACACGCTCCACATTGACCCTTTAATGAGGGATTTAATTAAAAGCTACTAATCCACAGCAGAGCGGCTGTTAATTAATGGCGGTTCTGTGCATTACAAGTGTGAAAGCAACTTACTTGTGGTCCGATTTTTCCAACGTTTCCCATGTCCCCTTTCTCTCCCTGCAAGCAGAAAAGATCAAACAGTGTGCTGGTTAGCTTCCTGTAATTAAAGAGATCTCCATCACCATCTTGCCTCACCATCATCTCTGGCACAGGACTCACAGGCTATTACAAGTGTAAAAAGGAACACACACACAGACTGCATGGGAATTATTTTGTGTTGCTTCTCACTGTGGTTCGACAATATGTATGAGGCGCTGGAAGGAATCATTTCATCTCCTTATGAAGAGCACGTTTACAACACAGTATATGTCTAGGCTTACAATAAGTGGGTCACACATACATCCACAACACAGAGACACTAGACCTCAGAGGTAAGAGGTAAGATCAAGACCATAATTTTGAATAATAAAAACACATGAAACACAGGATACCATGATCACAGCACTGCATTTATGGTGGCTACAAAAGCCAATTACAGCCAATAAAATGGGTGAGGAACAAGTCTGGAATGCTGTGGTGTAAAAAAACGAAACAAACTGACGGTTAAATTATCTAAACTGAGAGTACAAGCCATGAGGCTGTCCCTGTCAGTGTCCTAAAGATGGGGGTATTCAGTGTGAGCAAAGTACTTTTAGCAGAAAATTCTAATTTGTTTGAGATCACAGGTCTTCAACGTGAAAGGAAGCTAACCAGAAAAAATAATAGTCCCAGCAGGGTGTATTACAACAAATACACAGGCTTCCTTTTAATAAAAAAAAACTAACAACTAACAACAAACTTTCTTTCAAACACACATTATAAATCAGACATCAACATTTGTATAGCAATATTAGTAAGCAAATATTAATTTTAAGTAAGTATGAAACTCAGTTGCAATCTCTGGCATGTACAGTATTAATCCAAATCCATTGTGCACTATTTTAGAGCCAAATTAACTGATACTGTGATGTATTTTATTTTAACACATTCTAGCATTTCACAATATTGTTGCATGATGTATTGTTACAGAACTTGTGAGCAATTGCCAGATATATGTGCATCTATGAGTGATAGTGATATAGTCATAGTACAGATGTGACAGTATAGTTACTGCAGTAGGAAAGTGGACTCACCTCTAAACCTTCGGGGCCGGGTTCGCCTATGAAGCCTTTCCTTCCAGGTCTCCCCTGCAAAGACAGGAAGATCACATCGCATCACATCACAGCTGCTTCATTGTTTTATTTAAACCAACCGGTTTGAAGGGTTTGTGTGTGTGTGTGTGTGTGTGTGTGTGTGTGTGTGTGTGTCTGTGTGTGTAAATACAGTATGTGAAACTGGGAGTTCTTACAGTAGGGCCAGCGCTGCCAAGAGGGCCGAGTGGTCCTTCCTCACCCTGCAGAAACACAGCACAGTTTATCATAAGCAAATATTAGCAAGCATGCATACACACGCACACACACACACACACACACACACACACACACACACACACACACACACACACACACACACACACACAGATGCACACAAACTCTAATAATAACA